>JAEQBH010002898.1:0-240598 GCA_016808115.1 Tetrastigma voinierianum
CATCTCTAACATTTTCAAGGAAGCTACTACACATTCAAATCGAAATTTGATTTTATACATATCCCAGCAATGGTTGTCTTACCTATTCCACCAATTCCACATATCCCGATCATTCGAACATCATTTGACTCCATACTCAATCCCAAACTTAGGTTTTTAAAATAGAAATTCATTCCAACTAAATTATCCTCTACAAATAAGAGTTTACAATTTAATATCCTATTGGCAATGATGGTAGCAATTTCCTTGATATGCTTTGATTTATACACAGTATTATAAAATGGAGTTAAAGTAGAGCATTTTTAAGTTAGAGAACACGAGATGAGATTAATAAATGATAAAAAACACCAAGGTGATTTGATGGCTTTTGGTATTATGATAGTAACTGAAATTAAACATATTTTTCTTCTATCTGATAACTACTTTATTAACTAGTTATGGTAGTACATTCACATACTTGGAGATACATATTATTATTATTATTATTATTATTTATTTTGGGTTAATTGCATAAATTGTGTATCAACTTTTCCATTTTTTCTATTTTGGTGTTTTAACTTTATTTTTGTTCAATCAAGTGTCTAAACTTTGTGATTTTTTTCCATTTTGGTGTTTCGACTTTATTTTTGTTAAATCAAGTGTCTAAACTTTTTATTTTTTCTATTCATAAAAAAAAGAAAACTTTTTATTTTTTCTCAATTTTATTTTTGTTCAATCAAGCATCTTAACTTTTCAATTTTTTCTATTTTGATGTCACAACTTTATTCTTGTTCAATCAGGTGTCTAAACTTTTCCATATTTTTCTATTTTAATGTCACAACTTTATTTTTGTTTAATCAAGTATTTCAACTTTTAATTTTTTTCAATCAAGTACTTAAAGACTAATCAAAGATTGTTAGGATATTTAAATAAGATTATTAACCTTTTGATTATTGTTATTTTAAATTCATATGTGCATCAATTATTCTAAATAATCAACTAAATTATTCTATTTTGTGAAAATGTAATTAGTATTGCAAGCTATTTAGATTTATTTATAGTTTCCATTCCAAATTAAATATTGAAGATAATTTTTTTTTAAAACATATTAAATTTATATTTAGGACAATTTAAGATTATATTTGGTTCTTAGAAAGTACTAAAGAAAAAAAATTATCCCTAGTGTTTTGTTTTACCATATAAAACTGAAAGGAAAGAAATAATGGAAAATATTAAAAAAAAAAATATATTTTTAAATTATTTAATTTATTTTATAAAGGTAAATAAATTTAGAGTAGTATATAAAACAATTTATTTTTTAAAATATATTTATTTATTTGTGTATTTTTTACATTGCATTTTGTCACTTTCCTCAAATAAAAATAAAATAAATCTAAAAGTTTGCAAACAATGCAACTATGCTCCATTTGGAATCTCTAAAGCACTAAGAAAGAAAAATAGAGGAAAATTGAAGAAAAGAAAAACATGAAAAGAAATTAATTTATATATTTATTCAAACTCATTTTATTTGTTTTTCTCCATTATGTAAGGATTATGAAATTTAAAAATATATAAAATTTTTAAAAAATTTAATTATATTTGATTTTCTTATATATTTTCCATGCATAGCAAAATAATTTTTCTTTAGTAATTCTTTTCCTTCCTAGTACTTTCCAAATTCCAAATGGAGCTAAGTGTTCAATCAACACATAGAGAATTCTTAGACAAGGGCTGTTTGGTTCTGAGTTTTTTACAATTGTTTTATGTTCTCAAAAACAACGAGGAACAAGGAAAACATGGTGAATATGTTTAGTTTCCCAATTTTTCTTTGTTCTAAAAACACAAAAGAACCTGAAAACACAAATTCAAATAATAACATTTTTCGAGAAAACACCAAAATGGTGTTCTATGTGTTTTCGAACATAGACCAAGCATGCCTAATATTCCCTTATGTTTGTATGCTTGGGAGCTTTCGATTTCATTATGAAAACAAGCGATTATTAACACCTACTTGGAGTGTGCTAATAGATTAGTAGTTGATTGTTAATAAGTTACCTAATCTTATAAAATCAAATCAAATGAAGTGCTACAATTTTTGGAGAGAGATATATAGTTCATGACTCAAATTTAAGTATACTTATAAATGAAACCTAATAATAATAATTAAATATACTTATAAATTTAAGTATACTTATAAATGAATTGCTTCAGTCAAGGCCTTCCTCCACCTCTCTACCTTGTCCTTCCAATTTTCTTCATAATCATATTTGGTGAATGCTTCTCCAAAGCTTCCTCTTTGTTTGCGGACATCCGATGGATCCACATGGTAGAAAATTGGCAATACTATTTGCCCATATTCCTTTCTACACTCATGATCTTTGGAAGCTCGTCTAAACACCACCTTGAATCGGCATAATTTTAGAAAACAAATGATGGAAGATTTTGATTCTTCAATGGCACGAAGCTGTGACTGAATCTT
Source organism: Tetrastigma voinierianum (assembly GCA_016808115.1). Classification (NCBI taxonomy): domain Eukaryota; kingdom Viridiplantae; phylum Streptophyta; class Magnoliopsida; order Vitales; family Vitaceae; genus Tetrastigma; species Tetrastigma voinierianum. The sequence continues at coordinate 2,459 of JAEQBH010002898.1, forward strand.
CTCCTCTCTTAAGTTTTTCGTCTCTGAAAGTTGTAATGCCTCTTCGAATTTGTGACACCCCTATCCCGGGGGTCCCGTTGACAACCCGTCAACCAGCGAAATACTCGTGGATGTCAAGTAACCCGACACCACACCATCGTGTCCCCTTTTCTGGGACCCATGATTTAATGAAAATCGGGCAGAGTCTCCTTTGTACGGGGAGCTCTACCCAAAATACAACATGTATAATTACATGGCAACATGGCTTAATATTATGCGACCACACCGAGATTACACAGTAAAATGGCCCACGTAGGGCCCGTTTATCCATGCCTAAACATATAAGCACATATTTATAAAACCATAGTCCATGAGTTTAAATTACATCACTCTTATACAAATAAATACAACCCATATATATTTACAAAATATATACTCAAAGCCCGCAATCAAACTTTCTTCTCAATCCCAGCCTCTACAGGAGCGGCGCCTGTTAGTAAGCGTCACTGCTTTGAAATGTTGTCCCACGATGGGGTGAGCAAAGCTCATTAGTGATAATCTCCTACAAGGGCTACTCCCCACCTAAGTGCACATGCAATGGTCGCACAATCAAACACACATCCAAGTGCAACATACACATGTCTACCTGAATGTCTACATGTCATGGTGGGACTCGACTCACCATGCCCGTGTGCAGAGGCCCTCGTCGGCTCCATAACTCGATATGTCATTAGGTAATATATCCGAGTCACTCACTGACTCGTCTTGCATGCATATGCCAAATGTGACAGCAGTCCCAGCCCCAGTAGCAATGACCCACATATCTCGAGGCCCTTGCAGGCTCACGGTCTCGAATGTAAGTTACTTGATGGGCAACTGATCCGAGGAGTCTCTGCCGACACGAGAAGTCTTTGTGATCAAACATGATGTGTCTTCTTTGGGCAACAGAACTTCTCGGATCACACAGCGGGTCTCTTACACCCATGTTACAGAACTTTTCGGATCACACCGCGGGTCTCTTACACCCATATTCTAAGCTTTTCACCTGAGGGGGTTAACGGTCCCCTTCTTGCTCACCTTGACACACATTAATTACATTTCTTTTTATGTTTTCACCGAGACATTTGTGGACGTGGTCAAATGCAAACTCACTACCCATTCATCAAAACTGATGATGAATGACCATATCCATGCACACACACCCAATATGTTGATGTCCCTTTGCATATGCAATGCTAATGTCATTACAAATTCTCATGTTACATGTATGATGCACACTACATGGAACATTCTAATCAATCGTACTTCATGTCAAGTACCATACAACATATATCACAAGCATATAAGTTCCATACATTTCATGCCAATCTTTATAGATATCGTAGTATCATGCATATTAGCATTCATCAATACATGACTAAACAAGTAATGTCATATAGCCTTCCTTAGGCTAACTCAAGGAAATTCATACCCAATACAATAGCCTACGACATGCCATCTGATGGTAAATTATCAAAACTTTGGCTATTCATCAGAGCCATGACAAATAACCTATGAATTGATTTCAAAAACATAGATTTTGACAAGGTTTGGATGCATACTATAACTCCACGGGCACATGGAATAATCTTGACTCAATGGAGCTTCCATGAGGTATAAAAGGCACCCAAACGAGTTCCGGACCCGAAATATGGTGGAGTCAGAGTTGGAGCCAAACAAAGCAGGGGAAATATTTTGTGTCCCACACACACTTGAAACAAACACAACTTTCCAAGCAAGGTTGTGGATACCAATTACCCTCCACAGACATATTTCCCTGGGTTCTTTTACTCCAATGAGATTTCCATAGAGTCCAAGAACACCCGAAACGGAGTTCGGACAAAGACGTTATGGCCTTTTCATTCAAAACTGGTCAGTTTACTCTGCTTACATTGGAAACAGTCTGTGATACCCGATTTCAGGGGTCTTAATCCATAATTTGACACTGGTTCTTTGTACTCATTTGAAGATACGGTTCTTAGAGTTCTTCTCCAACTGGAATCACCCATATCGGATCACCGAAACTCAAGATATGCCCTAAATAACTAGGGCTACTCAGTTTTCAAACATAACCAGAAACTTTCTAAACATAGCTCCCCTTTGAATGTATTTCTGAGTCCAAAGGGGTGGGAGTGGATAGACCTATTTCAAGGAAATATGTTGCTCCTATATGTCTATTTTAGACAGCAATTAGAATCCCTCAATTCAGATGAGTGATGGCGGAGTTATAGCCAAAACTTCAGTCACGGGGTCTGAAAGCGAGCAGGCTTGCTGAGCATGGCTCACTTTGAATGCATTTCTGAGTCCAAAGGGGTAGGAATTTGGATAGACCTATTTCAAGGAGATATGTTATCCTATAAGTCTAGTATATCCAGAAATTAGAATCACTCAAATCGGATAAGGGATGGAAAAGGTATGGCTAGCTCTGGAGTCATGGGAATTCGGAGGAAAAAAAGCTGAATGACATTCTCTCACTTTTGGCACACACACACATGTCCTTAGATAGAAATTACACTGAGTAGGATAAAAACCCTACCTCAATTAGCGTGATTTCCCGGGACACCGCCTTTTCTCGGTTTCCGTGAAAACCCGAACGGACCTTAATTTGAGCATCTTGTGATTATGGTACCTAAGCGGAGCTCTCGTTGCGTGAAAGAGCTTTAACTCTCGGCTTGCCAAGTTCCAACTGGTAAAACCCCGTGAAATAGCCAGAGAAGCTTGCTCTTTTTCTCCCTCCTCTCTTTCTCTCTAACGTTTGGTGCTAGACCAAATTGTGAGATCTTTCTTGATTTTAGATATTTCTTGATATTTATACATGAGACACGCGACTCACATCACGCCACATGTCACTCTTCCCCGGTCCGTTTTCGCCCCAAAACAATTTATTTCGTCCTGATTTCAGTTCCATCTATCTTAAATGGACATTCTTTAAATATTAGATATTTTCAAGATTTTTCTAAAAATCTCGTTTTCGAGTCCAGCCAATGGCCGTTAATGCAAAGTCGAAGCACTGTATCTCGAATTCAGGAGATTCTCACGGTGACTAGATTTCATGAGCTGATTCAACGGTGAAGTCAGTTTAGTCATCCGGGATCTAGAAGAATTGGAAAGTACCATTTTGCCGCTTCCCTAGCAAAAATTCAAATTTCTAGGTTTTTCGGTGCTTTTGCATAATTAACTTCGGTATAGAGGTGATTGGTGAATTGTGGCGGGTATCTTTACTTCTAAAGCTCAAGAACACGTCGTAAAGGCATCGCATGGAAGAAGAGTTAGACCCCATTTGAGGCGCTTGTGGAAGCCATTTAAGCGAGGTGCATTTAATACAATCTTGATTGAATTACGTAACATTAAGCGGAAGAAAAAAAAAAAAAAAGATGATTATGATATTAATGCTCGATTGAGAGAAGGAATGATAAAAGTGGAAATTTGTTGAGGAAGGTGAGCACTTTCTGGGATCAATGAGAACCTTTTTCCCTTTTCTTGCGTTCATCTTGTTGCCTTTCGCCTTGGCATTCATTCATAGGCTCACCATTTATATTTATCTTTATCTTTTCAAATTGAATTCATAATCATTTGTATACGATAGACAGTGTGAAGCAATGGATCCTTATTAACCAATAATAATATTATCAAATGAATTTAAAAATTACATCACAATTTGGAAGGGGAAAATAAGAATGAAAACTATAAAACAAAAGTCTTTGGGGGTATCAGTGACTTCTTCACACCTTATTGAAAAATTGTAGATGTTAGGGATGACAATTTTTACCCACCCACCAGTTTGATTTTTAGTTTTTGTTTTTTTCTAAAAAACATAGAAAACATAAAAACACTAAATTCAAATAACAATAACAGTTTTCAGTCCACCATTCCTAGCTAGTGTGTTAGAGTGCTCAATATTTCAAAAAGATAGGGCATTGGGAGGAGAGGGATCCCGAGTTTGAGTCACAGTGAAAACAGTTTACTACGTTATAATTAAAGTGTTTATATGTAAAAAAACAATAACAGTTTTCAAAAAACATCAAAATGGTGTTCTCTGTGTTTTCAAAAATATGAATCAAACAAGGCCATCATAACATTTGCTTTAAGTTTTCTTGAAAACAAGTAATGTTCATAAGTTATTTTGGTTAGGCCATAAGGTGTCAACAGAGGTCCATGTACACCACGAGAAGACACATTTAAGTCATACCACACTCACACCTAATCCCATTCGATCCGGGATGGACCACAAGGGTGGTAACATAACAAAGTTGTATTCCCAAGGCTTGAACTCGAGACTTCTGGTTAAGTTAGAAGATACCCCATCCATCTCACCTATATGTTTTATGGTATGTTCAAAATTTAGTAAGGTATCAAAGGACCGGTCAAAATGTAATGAGTAGTGCGGTGGGAGTGGGAGACTATTAAAACAATAGACGAAAAGAGCCACCAAATAATTCAAAAGCAACTTTGTAGTTTTCTTATGATTGTACAACATTCTATTTTGCTATTCCTTCACAGGAATAATTGGTTGTCTACCATTATTGTAAAGATCAGAAAATTTCAATTTAGGAAAAGGGTAAATGGTCATTTCGGTAAAAATCGAAAATTTTCTAGATCTCGGATGATGGCCGACTTCCATAGTTGGAATCGTCTCCTTGAAATCTAGCTACCACGTCGATTTTGTCGAATTCGAGAGACGGTCGAATTTGCGTTTTAAGACAGAGTTAGTTGTCGAGTAAAACGAGTTTGAGCGTGTGATGTGAAAAAGTCACCCACTACATGTACTCTTATGACCCATGTTGCAAGATTAAAGAGAGGATGAAATGGATGGCCTAGATAGTGCCAAGTGTCAAAAATCTAGAAGAAGGGACATGATGGGAATTATGGGAATTGTTAATGAGGAAAAGACAAAAGATGAACAGTGTTCATCTTCTTCCAAATGGACCAAAAAGCGTGCGAGGAGGAAGCGTGATGCGGAGTGGCTTAGGTTTGTGAGATTTTTAGAGAGGAGAGAGGCACCTTCTCTCTGGGTTCGAGTGATCGGACCATCAGTTTCTTCGGGCCCGAAGCGAAGTGGTCTTGTCACGTGAGGGCCAGTGGGTACCGAGAGGTAGGGGTTTTCTCTATGATTTACCCTTGTTTAAGTGTTTTGTAAATGCTTGAGTTGATTGAGGCCGTGAGTAGCCGTTTGGTCGATCCCAGGAAACTTGGGGCCAAGGTTGTTGAATTTGGACCGTTTTGGGCAGTCCACGGACATTTGGCGAATGTGATAATTTATACAATAAATTATGTTTTGGTGTGTATGAGGTCAGAAATGGCCATTGATATCGATTTCAAAAAGTGGAACCAATGTTTGGTGAGTGGGCTGCCCACGGACAGCCCACTGCTCTATTTTTGGGTCTGTTAAAAACAGTCCCGGTTTGTATGAATTGGACCAAAAACGTCCATGTGTTGTGTGCATGAAATTGTTTGAAGTAAATGACTTGAGTTGTGTGGAAATTAATAGGTTAATGCATGAACTTAATGTGTTAACAATATGCCACAATTATATAAAACATAATTGTGTGTGTAGGCCATTGGAAATGGAATTGTGACTAGCTCAAGTGAGCTAATTTAGATTGGTTGATCAAAATTTAATAACATGTGGTATGAGTGCTAATTTGAGAATATATGCATAATTGATATATTGGTATCGGTGTGTTGAAATGGCATATTGCATTTCATATGCAGGGGTAACCCTAGAAATTACGTGTGAGTGCATGACATGAAAGAAAGAAAACGAACATGGTTGCGGAATTTCAATGGATGATTTTCACGATAATGGTGTTGGGAGATGGTCGACAATTACATGTCGGAGGCCATGAATTGTTTAGGAAGGTTCTCCAACAAATTCTCCTCGGTAGTCAATACTTTCACCAAAGAGAATTCGGTAGTGTGTTTTTCAAGAACAACAAGTTTTGTTTTGGCAGTGTTTTCCTCATACATGGCTTGAGTAAGGTGTGGGGAATTCGGTGAGAACTCGAGACATGGGATTGGGCGTATGAACATTCAAGTAGGATCACGTATTTACTTGAGTGTGTGTTTGATGAATCATTATTTGTCACTTAGGTGGGGAGTAACCCATTTAGGGTAATTCCACTCTTGGGCGATTGCTCACCACATCGAGGAATATTTAATTACGGGGCGATTAGAGAAAACTGGCTCATTTAGAGGCAGATTTTAAGAAAGCTAGGGTTGTGGCTTTGATATTTTAGTATAACATGTATTAAAATTATGTAGAATTTAATATGTGTTTTAACGATAAGAAGTAATGTAATAACTCGCCAGACGCTATTGGAATATAGTTGGGTGTATTTGATGAGTATTGGTGTATGGGCCCAAGTGGCCATTTTCACTCAGGTATAGGTCTCACGATACGAGACATATAAATTTTCCGCGGATTGACGGGTTGTCAACGGACACCCCGGTTTTAGGGCGTCACAGTGTGAGGCTCAGGGTTGGCTCGGTCAGGGTGGTTTCAAAAGGGGGAGGGGTTTGTGGTGAGAAGAAAGAAAGAAAGAGAAGAGAGAGAGAGGAAGGCAGAAAGAGAAGGAAATTAGGATTCTATAGTGTCACGTCATCTTAAGAGGAGAGAGTATGGACACATAGTGCCATGTCAGTACTTAACAGAGTTAATAACGACTATAATTAGTTGACATGGCAAAATCAATTATAACAAGAATCAATTAGAGATATGGATGCAAAGATTGGAGTACTAATTGGAAATTTAAAGAATTAGAGGGAGCTAGTTGCACTTTTGTGAAAGAAAGGGGTTAGTTGCACCTTTGCTCCCATTATTGAAGACTCTTATAGACTATTTTTTGGTTAAAAGAGGAAGTGAGAGATAAGTCACATTAGCCTCATCCCAACGGTTTATTTAGAATAGACTTCTCACTTGTCTAGTTTAAAACTATATAAATAAATAGGATAGAATAGTTTGTAAAAGGATAGACTGAGGAATTAGGTGAGAGAGAGGTGAACAGAGATGGGATTTCCAAACCCAGCTGTTAACTTTAAAAAAAAAATTGTTTTGAAGGAAAATGTTTTAATCTTTTAATTATATTAATAAATATATTTAACAAATAATTAAGTATTATAATTTTAAAAACTTATTTTATATATATATATATATATATAATTTAATTTTAAAAATATTTACATATTGAATTGAAATGAGATAAACAATCTCTAAACACATTCCAAGTTTAAAAAAAAAATCCCAAACTCAGTTACAAAAAACACAAACTCAGCTTATAAGAGGCGAGTTAAGTATCCAGAAAACTTACCTAATTACAATCTTTAATTGAGTTAAATTTTTGTCATCTTAAAATTTTCAAATTCGTTAGTGGGTTGAAAATATGTTGAAAAAAAAATGTAGAATTGGCCCTTTCTTAGCTTTTCATCAATAGGCAAGAGCAAGATTTAGTACTCAACTCAACTCCGTTTTATCTATTTTTAATAAACCAAGGTCTATTTATGATTGTTTTCTAGATTTTCTTGTAGCTTCTTATTTTCATATATATATATATATATATATATATATATATATATATATATATTTCTGCACTATATATAGTGCCAGTGGTATGTTACGGCATTATCCAAGGTATAAATACCCTCATGTGTAACCTATTCGGTGATAGTGAAAGTTTGTTTATCGTTTATGTGGATGTAGGCACATACGTAAAATCCTATGTGTTCTTGTTATCTTTCTCCGTTTTAATCATCATTGTTGTAGGTTACACATGAGGTATTTATACCTTGATAATGCCGTAACATACCCACGGGAACATCATCCCACCCTCAACCCATTATTTCACCCAGCAAGGGATATGTGAAGAAGCGATTGTCGATTGCTCCACTCCGACGCACTTGCTCACCCATTTCACTCTCAATATAGACCACATGCCATAATATATATATAAAGGAAATAATTCTAAAACCATTATATTTAAAAATATATATTTTGAAAATTTCTATTTTGCTAGTCTTTCCAATGATGGGTATTTACCATTATTGAGTCGTCAAGATAATGTTTGAGGCTCTTTCTTTACTCAAAAGAAAATGTGAGAGTTAGACTGTAGGGAACAATCAATGAAAGTGAGTCTACAGCAACAAGAGACCAGGGGAACAATCAATGGAAGAAAACTGTAGGGAATTCTGGAATTTTCTTTACTGCTATGGGAATATACTGAATATAAAAAACGATTACAGCAGAAAATGAAAGATGAAAGGCAAGTTCGAGAAGCCACTCTCCAAATACGGGAATATTTCAGGAAGGAATAACATAATGAAAAAAGGACAGATACCACCACACACACTGCGTGACTCCCACACCCCCTTTTATTTGTCCTAACACCCTTCTAAGTATTTGGGCCTTGTTTTAGCTCTCTTACCACGGCCCTAGGATAACCCAATTTCCTCATTCTGTTCAGAATTTGTACTAGCAGACTCCAATTCAATACATTCTTGGAGTGGTGACATCAACTCCAGATCAGAGATCATTACAGTTAGACTTGCATTTTTCCATCTGTATAAGATATCAATTACTGGGTTGGCTTTAATCCCAGCAAATGGTCCTTTCATTTGCTTTACTTTAATTCCTTTTGTTATTTATTTGTTATTAGGGGTCGAAGTCCTTTCATGGTTGTGCTTTTCCATTTTCTCAATCAATGACAATATTGCCTAATTTGATGAAAATTTGATAGGAGTTTTCAAGAAACCTAATTACAAGGCCAAACATATAACTTAATAATACATTAAATGCCGCTGAGTTGCAAGGCCAAACACTCCCCAAGGAATTACTGCCGAAAGTGGATCAGAAGTGCTTCTTCTAGGTCTAGTCTTGTTCTACAAACGTTGTCATAATCCCTGTTCCAAGAAACATCATCTTGTCCGTCAACCCTAAGGGTATCCTTCAGGGTAAATCGTTTTAAAAAATTGTCTAGATAATTTTTTCGTTGAATTCTAATTAATAAATATTTAACCTTTATAAACCAAAAACCAGAGTAAGGATACAGCTAAAGTTTATCTTTAACATGATAATATGATAGTGCGAGCAAGGATCCACCGAACAGATTATTTAATAAGAATATAATATATTAAAATAAAATACATTTTATCAAACAAGAATTAATTAAAATAAAATATGATTTAAATCATCATGCGAGAGGTCATTTATAAATTATTAACTACTTAGTTAAGTTTAAACATTTTTTTGTATGTATCCCACATTTTTTGATAAGAGATGAAATGAAATAGAATATCCCACACCTAAACATGTTTTGACGTGATTTACCATTTTGAGTAGTAATTATCGTTAACAAGACCAATTCAGTAATTTGCTACCCAAAGTAAGCAATAATTAATAGATTAATATATTTGGGAGTGTTTTTGTGACAACTTATTTTAGAAAAACGATCCTAAAAGAAAAGTTTGATGTGTTGGAAGCAAAAAGGATGAAAAAATAACAAAAATAAGGAATAAGACATTTTTGCTTTGCGTTGGTAAGTTCGACAGATTGTACTTAATTGAGTTTGTGTTGAAAAAGATGAGTTGTAATGACTATTTGGATATTTACAAGCTTATATCATACATACAAAATTAAAAATGAAATAAATACATAAATATATATTTTATAGAATCTAATTAGGATCTATGCATTTTTTTTTCTGGCTCTCACAAAGTTATTTTCTTAGGATCTTAAACTTGTGTATGATAGGATCAGGCATCTTATGACTTATATAATTCATTAATTAATACCAATTCATGCAGCTTTGCCTTCTAAATTACGTACTTGTAGAATTCGAATATTCCGTTATTCCAAATTTAAGCACTTAATAAAGCATAGACGAAGAGAGCGCACCTAAAATGGACTCTGAGGAAGAAATTAGACATGTCTTGATATTTTGTGATGTGGGTCGTCTTCTGTTGGGTGATCATGTCTTTTCTTGTCTGGGGCTTGAGCTTGGGCATATAGAAGATGTATCCCACAGCTTTTCACTTTGAAGGTTTTGTCACCACATGGATAAGTGCGGTCACAACGAGCCTTGAAGTGGTTCCACTCTCTGGATCGATACTCAGTTGAAATGGCAGTTTGAGGGACATATAATACATCCAGTGTTGGATCCCGATGTGCCGGCTTGTGGTAGACATTAAAGCCCACTTACCTTCTATATGAATCTTCGACTACGAGATACTATAGGTTCTAGTGATATAGCATGATAATCCAAATATCAGTTTAATTTGATCCGTGTGATGTGCTCGATCCATAAATACAGCGAGGGATCGTTGTATTGAGATTCATCTATCATCATCATCATTTGTTATTGTCATTATCACCATCAAGTGGAAGATGGGGAGAATAAAGCAAATCCCAAAGGTGTCATCTTCATACCACTTCTCAGGGAGCTCTGCTTTCTTCATCCATATATAGGTTACCCACTCTGGTATCCCCTTGCTTCCTAAAAAAATAATGTGAACATTGTAGGAACAAGAGCGGAAAAAAGTCTCCGTTGCATCTAAGATTCTGCATAAAAGTAGTTGCATGTGAATCTCATGTAAATCTAATCTAAGCATCCCAATAAGGTAAGCAGTGGGTCAGGGGATCAGGCTATGAGACCAATCCCTTCACTAAAACCTCTACAAAAATCCACAATGTCAAAACTGTAGAACTTTTCGTGTTAAGTGAAACAAAATTCAAATAATCACCCACTGTAACACCTCCGTACTAGAATTAAGGGCCATATATATGTAGAATTCATACTTCAATTTCTAATTTGATGTTGTTGAGGAGAGAACAGCAACGTAGATGTGTTAGATCACTCGATAACATTTCGAGGCATGGATAACCATGTGCTTGTATGGTTCTTAATACTGATGGAAGTTTGGGAATTTCTTCAAGCATCAAGCAATGATTCACCCGAAGGTCCTCCAGCATCGAAAGCTGAATGATGCCGCCAATTATCACGACAAATGTTGTTTCGCTTAAATCTAAAATTCGCCGGTGGTGCTTCTACAAATCACTACGGATTGCTCCTTCCATCAGATTGCAACCTGCTAGATCAAGTTCTCTTAAGCAACATTGCAGGCTTCGGAGACTGTCGGGTAATTTGTGAAGCTTTGAACAGTTACGAACACAGAGACGGATAAGATGCATGAAATCACCAGCGTCTGGGGAGGGTCAAGGTTCTTACAGGTTTGATCAATTCCATGTTTACAAGGTTTTTAGACGTCGATTGATGATGGCGACTCTGTCATAGCCATTCCATATAAAGGTGATCTAACTCTTCCATATCAACCACGACATGCGGAAAAACCTCCACACAGACAATCATTGAGGAGAGAGATCACGGAGGTTTTTCAAGCATAAATCTTTGTGGAAGACAACTCAAGTTTTGCGAGTTTTCAAATTCAAGCAAGATAAGCAGTCCACATAGAGAAAGCCTCTCTAGGCACTCCATAGTCCTTTGAATCTCAGGAAACTTCTCAAATTTAGAACAACCAATGAGAAAAAGCCCCCCAAAGAGCCTCCAAGCAATCAATGCTGTTGTGGAGTTCCCTAATAGTAGTATAATCTAAATAAATCCTCTTTAAGCATTTCATATTCCCTTGGATCTCTGGGAATCTCTAGACTTGAACATCACGAAGATCAAGGCCGAGATGTGAGGACCCCGATGCTGTTTGGTAGTTCTTCGATTCCAGTCCTTCCAAGATTAAGCTCCCTCAAATATTTCATTGCATGAAATGCCCCAAGATGCAAAACCTCGCACAACCTTCAAGATTTAATCTCTCCAATCTTAGCATGCTTGATAATTTGGCATTTCATGAAGTAGTTGTAGGTTACTTACATCAAAGAACTTCAATTCGTAAAACATTGACAAAAAGATCATTTTCATCAAAACAAAAAAAAAAAAAAAACATCCATAGGCCCCAAAAATTAGTGTAAAGGAAATAAAAATTTTTAAAAAGTTATTATACCTTATCGCTTTCCCAAAGTTCTTTCATGTTGCTAGACTTCAAGTTGATTGCAAGAAGGTTCTTTTCATTAAAATTCAATGGCAAAGACTCGAAACCTTCCTAGTGAATATACCTTAAATTGGGAAATTCGAGAAGTCATTAGGAAGAGTCATTTTATACTCATCACCATAAATAAAGTAGACTTTGAGTCATCTCAGCTTCTATGTCCTTGTGGCTTTTTATGTAGGCAAATAACTACATGCTAAACCATATTTCTTTTGATGTTGACAAGTCCAAAAGATATGGTTTCGGCGTTTGCATCCCCTAGACAAGAATGAAGAATCATTAAAATAAAATTTAAAACAAAAAAAAAAACAAAAGAAAACATATAATTTATTAAATTTAATTTAATTCTCACCTCTCACTTATAAATGCATGATATATCATCAACATTCCACAATCCCTACTCTATTTGTTGGGATCATAGGGATGTTCTTCACAAACAAATTTCTTAGGCCCATTTGTAAGTAACAAATCATGCATATATATTCTATTATCAAGCGAAGCAGATTATGAGACATCTATCCATAGACTCTTATATCTATTTCACCATACAACTCGATATTTTTTGAAGTAAAGTCTCTATTTTCACCTTCAAAAAAACAAGCAATGTCGAGGGCTATCCTTTGTTTGGCGAACTATCTAATCCATCATAGCTTGTTTTAGTAACTCAATTTTCATTTCAAGTTTTCTTTTCAATTTATGCAATTGACACCCATTCACTTATTGTCTTGTCCATAAAGGTATTTAGCTTTGAAAGCTACTGGATGACCTTGACAATAATGTATCACACGATCTATGAGGCCTTTAAAATCCTCTGTTGGAAAATCTAGTCTAAAGGCATATTGACTAAAGAGCTTAAATGCTTCATTGTACTTTAGTCCTTCAACCTCATATGGATGATCAACTTTGGAGTCTATTTGGTAGATGTTTGTCTCTAGTTGTGATGATGATTCTACTTCCTTCACAAACCGGGTTAAGTGTTCCTATTAATAATTCTAATTTGTTTATATCATCATCAACATTATCGAAAACAATAAGAGCCTTTCGAAAGTGAAATCATTTTCCATCACACTTGGGTACGCTTTAGTTGTAGTGCTTATTTTTATTTCCTCAAACTATCATTTGTGTAAGAAAGTTGTTTTTGTAACAAGTAGTTATCATTTCAACATTTCTCAAAGGGAAACTACAACATTCAAATCCCGAAATTTGATCATACACATATCGAGCAATGGATTTGTCTTACCAATTCACAATCCCATATATCAAAATCCTTACAAACATGTTTGACTCTATATTCAACCCAAGAGCTTATATTTTCAGATGTTATTCTGAAGCTAAATTACCAGAAAATGAGATTTTATAACTCCATATTACATTGGCGATGTTGGTGATAATTTTCTTGATATGCTCTAACTCATGATGAAATCAACATTAAAGGATAAAAAATATAAAGTAATTTGATGATTTTCGTAGTCCTAAGAATGAATAAATGTTCATTTATATATGGGTTAAAAGCATTTGCCTGACTATGTCGGATGTTGACTTAGCCCCTCAACTATATATTTTTTTTTGTCATTTAGGTGTTCCTTAATATGAGTTAATTGTCAGGTATTAGCCCCTCAACTATTTTTTTGTCACTTTTACTTTTGTAGTATTTAAAATTAATAATTTTTACCTTTCTTTTCATATGATAAAAGAAAAAAAATGGGTGTTTCTTTGGAGTTGTTGTATTTTATGATTACTAGGCTATAATCAGATATTCATATTTATTTACTACATTTAATTTCTAAAAAATATTTAAAAAGTTAAAGTATTCAACTACAATTATTTAGTTTCACAGAAAAAATTAAATTAATTAAAATCTATTCAATATATTATATGTTTTTAAATTATTATTTAATCATTTTATAAAATAATAAATAAAATGATTTTTAAAAGTGTGTAGAAATAAAATATTTGGATTTAAATATGTTTAATTTTTGAATTTTTATTCATCGACTTCATACAAAAGAAGGGAGAAAAAAAATATTTATTTTTAAATACTAAAACTAAAAATGATAAAAAAGAAAGAAGTAGTTGAGGGGCTAAATTAATACTAAGCCCATAGGTGAGAGGACACAAATGAAAAAATTCAGTTGATAAATTTGAGCCATAGTTAAAGGTAAAAAATGGCCTTTAACCATTTATATATTGAATACTTACCTTTTATGTGTCTATATACTGCAGTACAAAAAAAAAATAGAACATAAGACTATGTGCTTCATGTTTGATAACCTCAAATTTTAAAATTCAATACTTGTCATCATAAGACTACCTCTTTCAATTGGTCCCTTTCAAATTTTATATTATTTACTTCAGAGAAAAAAAAAAGCCAATAATTCTTTAAACAAATTTCTAAAGATCTGTCCATAAAAGCTTAAATGGTACAAACATATGGTGGGGAGTTATATGCCCTTCTGAAAATCTAAAACTTAGAAGGTCTTTAATAATAATAATAATAATAATAATAATAAATTATTAAACATTTTTTTTATATCTATTCACTTTGCCGTTGTAGTATTTTATTCCCATGGAGATTCGAACCTGGTTCATATAAACATTTTCAATAATTAAACAAATTCATATATAAATAAAGTAAGTTTTGCATATGAATTCCCACATTTGTTATATGAATTCTCACAACTAATCTTCAATGTTTGTATGGTTGTGAAAACAATTTCTAAAACTTAAAACGAAGTTAGTAACAAGAAGTTAAACTCATGATTTACTAACTTTTTTGAGAGATATATTTATTTTCTTCATGATTATAATCATAATACCCAATTTTAAGTATACTTATAAATGAAAGCTAATCGTAATAAATATAAGTTGAAAAGAGTTATGAGAACTACCCCACTTCTATATGGAATCCAGAAAGATTGCCTGCTTCAGTCAAGGCCTCCCTCCATCTCTGTACCTTCTTCTTCCAATTTGTTTCATGCTTGGTGAATGCATATCAAAAATCTCTTAGAGTTTGCTTACAGGACATCCACACAGGATCCATGGTAGAAAATTGGTAATACTATTCGTGTAGCTCGGCTACGAAGAATAAATAAAATTAAAAGAAAGCGAGCAAATAAATGAAGCGAAGTTCTCAGGTTTCAATATTATGTAAAGTCTTTCAAAAACAATAACATAAGGTGCTATTTATAGGCACCAACAGATAAATCCCAAAAATCCTAACAGATAAATACAAAAAGTACTAACGGATAAATCCTAAAAGTACCATAAAATAAATAACTAATAATAATAAAAATCATCATTGGACTTGGGCTTCCTGTCTCGTCCTAGGCCTATATATTGAAACACTCCACTTAATCCCATTCCCTCAGGTTAGAAAAGGAACTATAGACTCAGAAAGGTGAGAGGAAAGTTAACAATCAACAACGAAGGATCAAATGATGAGATCATCCTCACATCCAAGTAGCATGTCGAATTAGGAAGATCATGCCATTGACAAGAAGCAGAAGCGAAACCCACCATCTTTAGAAGTCGAGAACTCATCATCAAGGGATATCATAGTCTCATTAGAATATTGTAATGAAGGCATAGTGGGTGCACCTTTGCTAGCTTCACCTGCAAACACACTAGAAGGAAAAATAGAAGGCTCAAAAGTGCCTAGGTAAGGTAACGAATCCTCTACATTGAAAATAGGGCTAATATCCATGTCATTAGGCAAATCAAGAAGATATGCATTACATCCCATTTTACGAATGATAGAATAAGGGCCCATGACTCTTGCATAAAGTTTTTTTGAAAACGTTTTCGAAATTCTTTCAGGACGAATGCGAACCATGACATAGTCACCAACATTAAATTCCTTAGATCTATGGTGCACATCAGCAGCCAGTTTATACTCCTCATTACTTAGAGGAAATATTTCTCTGTCGACATGTAAATTCATGGATGTGTTTTACAAAGTTTTAACGAGGTTAGGACACAAGCATGTAAGGTGGTAAGGAATAAGATCAATGGGTATGCAGGCGAGTAGCCATTACCAATTTGAAAAGGACTTTTACTAGTTGAACGGTTAATAGAGTTGTTATAAGCAAACTTAGCTGTTGACAAAATTAAATCCCAAACACCTTGTTTTACCCTAACCAAACACCTAAGCATATCACCCAAGCTACAATTAACAACCTCAGTTTGCTCATCAGTTTGAGGATGAAAAGCAGACGAAAATTTTAGAGTAGTGACAAGCAATTTTCAATGGGTTTCAAAATAATAACAAATTTCACATCACATCGGATCTGATAGTGGAAGGCAAGCTAGGTACAATTTAACAACTTCTCTAAAAAATAATTTAGCAACATGTGAAGCATCATTAGTTTTG
Organism: Tetrastigma voinierianum; assembly: GCA_016808115.1. Classification (NCBI taxonomy): domain Eukaryota; kingdom Viridiplantae; phylum Streptophyta; class Magnoliopsida; order Vitales; family Vitaceae; genus Tetrastigma; species Tetrastigma voinierianum. Next base: position 18,891 of record JAEQBH010002898.1, read on the forward strand.
TTACATGGAATAAAATGTGCCATCTTAGAAAACTGTCAATAATAACCAAAATAGAATCATGTCCTCCTAACAGTCTAAGAAGCGATCAACCAAACAAAGTCATCTGTAACATCTTTCCAAGGTTCATGAGGGACAAGTAAAAGGAGTATATAAAAGCTAGTGTTTTGAATCTTAGCCTTAGCTAACTTGAGCTGTTACGCATTGTGCAACTATCCTAGCAACATCCCTTTTCAGAGAAGGCCAATAAAACCTATCTTCAACCAATGCAATAGTTTTATCCACTCCCGAAATGTCAGTGAACCACTTGCATGCATCTCCCAAATTAATAAATCCACCAAATGATGTCAGGAGTTATGCCTGATTTAGTCACTTTAAACAAATAACCATTTTCAACAAGAGGGAAGTCAGATACTCCTAACGGTTACCATGACTAACCTCATTATAAACAATACTAAAAGTCGGGACATCGGAATAGTCATTTTCAATCTATCGAGCCAGTGACATGAGCACTCTCTGATGAAGGGTAACAGTTAATCAACTAAGTGCGTCAACGGCTTTGTTTTCAATACTAGCACAATGATTAATCACAAAAGAATATTCATTCAAAAATTCAACCCACTTAGCATGTCGAGCATTCAATTTTTTATGTGAGTTTAAATATCTTAAATCTTGGTGGTAAAAAAACAAAACAAATTCAGTAGTTAACAAATAAAACCTCCAACAGAGGCTGCCTTTATAGCATAAAACTCTTTATCATATGTGAAATTATGGAGTCTTTAGCATCATTGAGTTTTTCTTAAAAGCTATAGGGGTGACCTTCTTGACTCAAATTTACCACTAATACCTACACCTGATGCATCACAAGCAACCTTAAAAACTTTAGTAAAATCAGGATATCTAGCGGTGCCTCGATCATGGCCTTAATTTATCTGAATGTTTGGCTAAAGTAGCATTAGACCATTGAAACTCCTTATTTTTTAAACATTCTGTGATAGGAGCCATAATGGTGCTAAATCCCCTTATAAATCTCCTATAGAAAGAAGCTAAATCATGAAAACTACAAGTATCAGTGATAGATTGTGGTTCAAGTCCCTCCCTAATAACTCTAACCTTTTCATGATCAGTTGAAATGTCATGTTTAGACAATAAAGCCTAAGAAAAGCACATGTGGTTGCATAAAAGAACACTTCTTAAGGTTAACATAAAGCTTGGCCTCTCGAAGAGTGAGAAAAACCTGTCTTAGGTGTGCTAAATGCTCTTCTTTGGATTGACTATAGATCAATATGTCATCAAAGTGAGCCGACAATTACCAATGAGAGATTTGCAGTACATGGGTGCTGCTCTCATGTGAAAGTACTCTATGAAATTAGACAAACCAAAGGCATGACTAACCACTCAAACAAACCATCTTGTGTTTTAAATGTAGTTTTCCACTCATCTCCTGGCCTAACACGAATTTGATGATAACCACTACACAAATCTATCTTAGAGAACCAACTAGAACCAGCTAATAGATCCAACATATCCTCAAGACGAGGGATGGGAAATCTATATTTGATGGTAATCTTATTGATGGCTCTACTATCCACACACATTCTCTAAGATCCATCTTTCTTAGGTGTCAACAAAGCTAGCACTTCACAAGGACTAAGGCTATGCCTAACAAATCCTCTTTCTAAAAGTCCTTCTACTTGCCTATTCAACTCCTCTCTCTCTTTAGGATTCATCCTATAATGAGGAAGGTTAGGCAGTTGAGAACCTGGAACTAAATCTATAGCATGTATAGGTGGTAGTTCACTAAGTAACTCACTACAAGAAAAATGATCTTTATTGATAGTTTTTCTCATCAGTAGAATATGTTTGTCAAGGTAAGTTAATCTTAGAGTATATGTCATTTTACGCATGGTGTCAAGAAAAGTCTAAAAGTAACTTGACATATACATATGTTAGATTGTCTATATTTCTAACTTAATGCTGAATTTCCACATATGTTAAGATTGTTTGACTTCATGTTAGGATTATATTGTTATACATTTAAGATGCGAAGCAAATGTCAAAGTTGAGTATCAAATGTCATCACCATTTCTAAATACATATAAGCACACATAATAATAAAGCATTCAATGAAGATTTTAGATAAAATTTAAATTAAAAAAAAACATAAATCTTTTTCAAACTACGTTCATTTCTTCATATATAAATACATAATGAAAAGCATTCAATTTAGATACAAATTTAAAAAAAAAAAAAAAACATAACATCATCTTCATAAGACGTGATTCTTTGTTTCTTCATCATCTTCTTGTTTGTCATATTTCTTGGACACCTTATAGGATAAACACAAAATTAATAGAAACGTAAGTAATAAATACTAAAAATTAAATATTAAAAAAATAGAAAAACAAACTTGTAATAATAATAATAAAAATGATCAAGTTGTCTCAATCATATACATTTATCAACAAAAACCACATTTTTTTATCGGTTCCTCAAAAGAATGTTTGTATTTGTATGTCATCATCTAATATAAATGTGCTTGTAGAACTAAAGTTAAATGGAAGGTCGGTGATCTTACCTATCTGACAACCAAACCACTTTCTCTAATCAATAGACTTTTACATAATTTTTTCATACCATATCAAACTCATGATGCAAAAAACTTTATTCAATTAACGTTCTCAATTAATATTTGAACTTTAGTTTTACCTCAACTATGTAGTCTAACTAATAAACGAATAAGCAGTACCATTGTCATATCTCTTCACCAAAATCACATTTGTAAGGTATTGATCTCTACAACAAACAACACTAGAACCATGTCAGAAATATGGGATTGTTGAAGAAAAGAGGTCAGCTCGGAATAGGAAATCCCTAATAAACCACTAATTCACTGACCATTATTTGTTTGTGGATAAATGCATAAAAGAAAATAAAAATAAAAATTTCAAATTTTATTTTTTCCAGTAGTTGGAGAAAACAAAGCCAACATCTAACATTTATATTGTGAAAATATTTGGGCCGAACACAAATTCTTACATCCCAATGGTTTCGATTTTGCTCCACGACTGTGTAGTTTTCACCTTTCAACTCAATCTGAACAAACCATCTCAATATTATTTGTGAATAGTTTGTATTACCTTGCCAAAACATCAAAACACATAACATTTTTGTTCATAAACTTACATTTAATGGAGTCGATAACTCGGCTGAAAAAATAAGAGAAACGATGGAATCAAAGGCTTTCTTGCATATGATAACTTTTGTGAGTTTGTAGGTCTGTTAGGACAAAGGTAATATTCAATAATGGATAAAAAAATTATTTAGTGTGATATAGATATGATAACTTTTTACCATGAGATAAACAAATAAGATTAATCTAGATTAAGATTTGCTCATATACTTCTCATCTGCTGTTGCATGGTAACCAAAAGCCTAAAATATGTGAAATTATGAAACATGTCTTGAAATACGTAGATACTAGAAATGTTCCACTTTGGAGAGTTCTGGTCCCAAGCATCAAATGGAAAGGCAATATATCATTCAAAAACTGCGGTGACACAATAATGATATCTCGAGTTAAGTGATGAATGAAAAACTATCCTTCCTATTTTAACGTTTTAAACACACCCTTAGAATGTGTTTAATTCCTAGAAAATGTTAGGAAAGGAAAAAATATTATATAAAATCATTTTTCTAAATTTGGATGATATGGAAAAGATGGGAAAACAAATATAAAAGAATAAGAAAGATATAGTAATATTATATATTACAGTGAAGCTTGACATGACAAGACTGAATTTATGGATGCTCCCAATCAAATAAAATAAACCAACTAGGTATTAAAAAATGATATATATTATGAATTAGATTTACCTATTGAATAGACCTATATAGACAAAAGGTTAGATTACTTATTAAAAGTAAAATATATCAGAACTATGGTTTGTAAATATCTGAGTTTAAATAATTATATAATCCCATTTTTTACTCTTAATTTTATCTTAATAAACAATTTTCTATTTAATTATCGTGTTTTAATTAGCATGAATATGATTAATTTACATGTATAAATCATTCAACTAGATTAAATCAAGTCAATTTATTTTGAAACCACTTAAGAATTGTTGTCTTTTATAAAATCAAATCTAAATATCAATAGTTTAAAATGTTTTTTAGATGAATCTTTGATGTTTATGACCTGTTTAAGTGAGACACCTGCTATAATACCAAAAATCAGGCTAAGAAAACAGTAGTCATGATACCTCTATTTAAAATAAAATGTTCAGTGCAGAATTTTAAATAATTTACTCTTATTTTTTTTTCAAAAGAAGCGAAACCAAATTCATTGCACTAGAATGTAAAAATAATAAAGCCATCTGATTGCCTGAGAATGTAAAGGCCTCTTGCAACTCTCTCATTTTTCCATATGGTTTTTAATGAAGAATTATAGTTGAGCTGTCCATTATCAGTTGGATGATGGAAGGAAGTATCATAAGTGAGGATTCATTGGTTTTAAATGAGCAGTTCTGGGTTTTTGAGAGATTAAAGAAAGAGCTTTGACCAGTGGTTGTTAATGGAGAGATGAGTTTGCTCTATGTGGATGACAAATCTTGATGAGAATTATGTGACCTAAGCAGGCAGAATAAGCTATTCAATGTCAGTCAAAGAAATTAAAGTAACAAGAAACTAGCAGGTATTAAAAAAAGCTATTGCATTAAACTGTTTGAGTATATATCAGTCACTCTTTGCATGTTGCTTTGTTTCAGGATAAGTTGACAGCAAATCAAACCTGATGCTAAATGGATGTGGATTGACTTTTCCATCATGAAATGGGGCAGGGGTCTCCTTTTGTAGAGGCTCTTAGGTGAGCATATTAACAATTATGACCTTGGACCCATATGTATGAGTAAAATGACCTTAGTTGCCCATCAATACTCACAAATTATCAACTATATGAAACCAGTTAAAGGATTATTACAATATATCTGCTCTTGTTCATTTATATCATTTAAAGTTTAATGCATGTTTCTATAAAAGCAGATATGAAATGATGGAGCTTTAACAGGCATGGTACTCTGGGATGATATCTTTGTGCATCATTTTTGGATGGGTGATCTTTTCAGAGCAAGGATGGGTAAAACCAGACAGTGATATTTATCAGTGGTTCTTCATTTAGGATGCATAATAATGTGAAACTAAACACTCAAACTGCTAAACCATGGTCCTGCCGAATGTCACCGTGCTGACCATATGCCAGGATCACTCGCAGACTCCTCCGTACTAAGTGAAATAAGGCGAAATCGTTTTCAAGCTCAAGGCTCTTTTCATTATGAAAACTTGCCCCACTGAGACCAATTAAATCTCCCATTTGGTTCAACCTCAGGCAGAGTGTGGACTAAGGCAGTGATTGTTTGGACAACTCCATTCTAATTTCTGGGAAGAAAATCTTAATTAGAGATTGCTTTTCTGACATTTAGTTTTGTTTCTGCTGTCTTTTTCACTATATTCATTGGATGGCTGATGTATCTATCAGATACATTATGCTAATTCCAAATATTCAGTATAATATATTTTGTATATATTAACATAATTAATTCATAATTCATATTATTGTTTCACAAATCAACACCAAGAGTGGCTCCATGGGCTGATTGACCAGTCAATGAGACCCAAGTTTTTGAGATGCAGAATATGAATCACCAAAGAATAAGTGGAACAGTTGAGACCTCAGGTGAAGCAGTTTAGACCACCTCAATGCGAAGAAGTTTTCTCGCCAGTTAATGTTTTGAGGCGAAATAAGTAAATCGAAACCTCCGAGAATATCCTAACCAGTACATGTGGATCTTAGCCCGAGAGTAACACAAGCCAGGAGAAGACCCTACTATTAGTTGTGGACTCCACAGGCCAGATTTTACTTCAGCCTCAGCGTGCCGATGGACTTTTGTGCATCAGTGAAGTAGGAATAGAAACGACGGGGAAATCTGAAGAAGGCATCTCTCAAAATCTAGAAACACCAACCTACTATATTTCTGTTTGGAGAGATGGGAACCATTCTGTGCATCTTATTCAATTAACCAATCAATTAATCCATATCTTTTAAGTTTGGTTTTGACCTTAAACTTAAATCAAACCAGTATTTCACTCTCTCTCTAATATTAACATCATGAGTATAATTATATAAATGGGTGTTACAGTCATCATTTCTCTACAAACTAGTTGTTGTTTGAATGCCTTAAAAACGTGAGGTATTGGATATCTGGATTAACCAGTCATGATGACATTGATTTCATGAGAGGATTAGCAGTTGAAGTCAATTCATTATCGGATCTAAGAAAATTTTTTTTGGATTTTATTGTCCATTTTGCCGGTTTTATGAGCAGGCGCGATCTTAAAAATCTGAGATGATAGTCAGATCAAATTAAGATGTGCACCAAACAGGGTTTTTAAACTTAGGTATAATATGGAATGTTCATGAACATTGTTGGTTTAAAAATATTCTTTAAAGCATTGAGAAAGTTATCAGATATGGTGTTAAATCAGATATATATATATGGGATCAATTCACTCAAGTGATCATCTTTGAGATTATCAGGGAAGAGACTTGGAGCCATGTGTTGGATATGATAATGAACAACTATCAGATGACCAGGTAAAACCTATCCATACAGACTTGATGGAGTTCTAGATTTCTTCAAACATCATGCAAGGATTATCTTTGGGTTCTGACATTGGAGTTAGATGATCTGGGAGATGCAAGGCTCATTGTTTCTCTTATCAGGGATGGGGATGAACATATGAATCACTTCAGGAATTAATTGCTTTCATCAGTACGGCATCCCAGATAAAGTTGGCCCCTAGCTGCTGCATTATGACTTTTGAGGTGTGGGGAAGGACTGTGAAACTTTGAACGGGTGAAGGCGGAGACCGGCCCGAGATAATGCCAAGAGTACAGGCATCTTTGTCTGGGTTCTCCTGGGATTGAATCCCATTCCAGCTGAGGTTTTAGGCGTCAATTGACCGTGGCAACTCACCTTCTCAGATAAATTCCGCTTACATAAGATGTTTAACTCTCTTCATATCATGGATCTCTGGAGAAGAGCCACTAATGAGTAACCATTGAGGAGAGAGAGGCAGGGTTTTCGGCTTACAAATGTGCCTTGGAATACAATTCTAGTTTTGCATTCTGAATTTGGGTTTGTTTGAGTGAGTGACCTAATGGGTTTTGATGAATTAATTGCAATAATGATCCCATTGAATGAAGGCCTATCCGGCGACCAAGTCATACTGGATCTGGGGAAGCTACCAAATTTAGGAGGTAAACCACTAAGCCAAAGGCTGAAGGAGCTTTCGGCGACTAATATATTTGGAATTCAGCAAATAACAGTGCCATCTAAATAAACTTTTTAAACATTTTCTGTTTGTGGATCTCTTGGAATTTTCTCAACTTTCAGGCATCTTGAAACTAACCATTTCAGAGATGAACAGGACCGATGATGGCAGTGATTCTTTTGGATTCAGATCTTCCAGATGAAACAGTCAAAGACTGTTTCATGGAAAGCCAACGATAATAGAGGGATCTTCAGATTTAAAATCTCTTCAAATCTTGACATAATGAGACATAGCATTTTCAAGGATCATTCATGAATTTAGCACATCAGGAACATAATTATGAGATACTAAGAAAGATCTTTTCATTAAATACATCCATAATAGAAAATATTAAGTGAAAATTAAAGTCAAAACAATTATCTTATTTTTTGCTGACGGGATTCTTTCATGTTTGTGACTTGATTAAATAAGGTTCTTTCAGTGAGTTCAAGTAGTAAAGGAATACAACGTTCCAGATGAGTACCTTGATGGATTGAAATTCAAATCCATTAGAATAAATTTTGACTCTCATCATACTTCCAGTCAATTTGAGTAAAGTCAGGTTTTTCTTCATCGTAAGCCCATTTTCTTATACAGGCAAATCTTATTTTTATGATAGACTCATAGCTCTTTTTATTATGGACAAGTTAGTCTGGTTTGACATTTGTTTCCATCACTGAACCGTAAGAACAAAGAATATTAAAGATAAAAAATTAAAACAAAGAAAAACTAAAAACAAACTTGGGGTTCTATCAAACTCTTAAATTAATTTGGTTCTTTTTCTGTATAAATCTTGGCATATATAAATCAGCATTCACAATCTATCATTGTAAAAGGATCTTGAGATGTTCTTCTGACATTTGTATCCATTTGTTATCAAAATCATGCATTTATATTAATGTGATCTAGAAAAACAAACAATGTTGAATATATCTTATTTATGAACAAATCTCAATCCATCATATTGTTTAACACTTTAGACCACCTTTTAGTTCTTTCCGTTTGTTGCAGTTGACTTGATCATGCTGTGTGTATGAAGAGGTTGACTTTCAGTGTGGGGGTGCTCTTCAACAAATATCATGAATTCATGGATAAGCAAGATCTTTTGGAAGATCAGATAAAGACATTAAAGAGTTTGGGATATAATTGGGCTTGGTCTTCAGACCTCTGTATAGATGAATCATTTTGATGTAAATCGTATCAGTTATGTGAGTGATTCTACTTCAACTTTACCAAATGGAGTTATATATATTCTTTACTAATGATTGGTTTGTCTATATCAATCAGCGTCATCAAAGCAGAAACAAGGAATAACAGAAGTGAGTTTTTTTCTTATCATGGTGCTGATGAGTCATTGCTCACATTTTTTGTTTTCATCTAATATGTTTATGGTAATATAAGGGTGGATTTGTAGTCAAACAGTGATTTGTCCTTTCATCTTCAAATGACTCTACCGTTCGATCTAGAGAGTTTGATTATACATATTTAACAGAAATGGTTGTCCTTACTATTAGTGATCCATATCTTGTCTCCTGAATCAATTTGACTCCATTCAGAAACCCAGGCCTCATTTTGATGTGACTAGATTTCATTGAATCATTCTCATCTTCAATGAGTACAATTAATATTGTCTTGCGAAGTTGGGCAGTAATTTTCTTAATATCGTTTTGATAATACATTATTGTGATATGTTTGACGTTACCTCTTTATATATCATATGACAATGAAAAATCGAACATGAGACTTTACTGTTGTGTGTTCATGTTTTGATAACTAAATTAAAATCAACAGCATCATTACCATAAGCTCTCTGTTTGGATGGTTTGTCAGAAGGATCATATGATAGAAAATGTAATATATTTGCCCATCATTTAAATCTACCTCCATGATCTTTGTTTCAAATCTAACTTACCACCAGTTAACAAGATTTTGAAAGCAACAATGGGAGAGATAATGGATTTTTCAATGGCTTCCTGAAGCTCAGATGAGACTCTGTCTCCTCTCAGAGGTTGTAAATGTAGGATTGTAATGCCTCTTGATTAACTCAATATAAGGTGATCAGTGAGTATCAGTGGTGCATCTTCCTCTAAATGAAGAGCATCGCAGAAACATCTCATGGAAGGAGAAGAATGGGGATAACATTTAGATGATACTTACAGACCAGTTATATTCTCTGCCAAAAAGTGTAGAGGCTGCTCAAAATTCACTGGACTGTGGTAGCTGGTTAAAAGAACAAAATCAACACTAAAAATTACCATCCATAGTAGTAGGTCAGGGGTGTAAAAACTAATAGTGTACTCAGAGATATCAACTTTAACATTCTTTTGATCATGATTAAGGTACAAAAGCTCTATTTTCTTCCCAGTGATAATGATTGAGACAGCTCTGTTTCTTCAGTGAATCTAATGGATTTTGAATTATAAATATTTTTCTTCCGTGATCTTGATTTGAGTTGCAAATCTGTTTTCTTTATGGATGCAAGAAAGACAACTGAATTATTTCAGGATTTATATTTTAATTATCAGGGAGAGTTTTCATGGGATTTCGAATCTTGTTTTTTGTTAGTGTGGTGCAAATTTTATCTTAACTCTCTTTCAATTAAATCAAAAATCTGGATTTATGAGTGACTCTTATCTCAACAAATGGTTTGTAATATCTCTCATATAATTTAAAAATGGATTGGATGGATTCTCAGATTAAAGAAGGATTTAAGATGCATTTGGGTTCAAGATAAAAAATATAGTGGATCCAGAGCTTGATGTATGGTCTTTGTAGCTCTCATCATGATTGAGAATCGTGCGCCAGTTACGAAGAACAAATGTTTTTCAAATTGGAGTTGAAGATATGACTCAGTTAGTATAAAGTTCTTATGTAAAAGTGACATAACTTGATTCAATTATTTCTTCTAATGAGGATCTTTGGAGTTATCTGTGTCATGCTGAATCTAAAACATCACAATTTTATTACATTGGCAGGAGAAACAAATGACCATTCATTAGGTAACAAAAAAGTATATTTTAGATGATGGTTCTAAATATTGAGATTAGATTTTCTGGGACATTAGAAGAATTTGTCTTCAAGATTTTGGGATCATCATTGTTGATTTATGGTTTGGGTGTCCTAGTCTTTAACCAATGAATAAATCTAATATTATAAACCAGTATTAAAATAATAATAATCCATATATCAACATGTTCACCTTCAAATAAATTGGGAAAATAGGATGTAATGTGTGTACCAAAGAATAGTCTATTGGGTTTCATATTTCATTTTTAGCCCCTAAATCAGTGCATTAGAAAATAAGATTATTAAAGCCCAAATGAAGTATAAATATCAGACTAACGTGAAGACCAGATAAGCTGGTCCGGTGCATTCTATATATCAAAGTATAGTATATTGACCAGTTGCTTTTGCGATAAATTAAAAATGATGGGTGTTTCTGTTCATATAATTTAACCGATGGATGTCACAAAGAAACAAAGGTACCAAATAATCAAATAAATAATATTTAGTGTACAGTGTTATCTTTATTTCCATGATTAAACTAAGCGATAAGAACAAACTTTTTGTGTCCATTTAATATAATTAATGGTGTCAAGAAGATCATGTGCAATCCTTTATGTGGTGTTTCACCAGACCATACAAATCTTTATTCTGTTAAATATAAATATTTAGATAATAAATAATACATCAAACTTGAGATCTCAGCGGAGATGACAAAAGGTGGACAGGTTACATGAAATCTGAGTTTAGTCTGTAACATAATCTTACAGATATAATACAGATGGGTATAAATAAAGATGATGGTGCATTAGTCTTATCATCTTCATCTATTTTATATGGAGAAGAGCTCAATAAATGAAAATCTTTAGAACATATTGTTTGGTCAAGGCTCTCATCATTGGCTACATGATTTCTCTTACAAAAAAAAAATTTTTATTAAACTTTCTTGAAGTAAATTTTCAAGTCCATTACTTGCGATAATTCTAGAATTTATTGATGGTCTTCTCATTTGACAGTTGGGAGAAGAGTGGCTGTTGTGGTTCAAACACATACTGACAAATTATAACATCAAAAACATTCTCCATTTAGCTGCCTTTAAAATGTTTCAAGTAAGAATGGCTACAAGTAATAATTCATGTTATATCATTTCAGGACTTTTCAGATAAGTGATATGATTAAATATATCAATAGTGTAAGTTCTAAAATAACCATTAATGAATTTGAAATAAAAACTATTCTTTTTGTTTTTGAATTAATAATTTCATTTCAGTCATGTTTTTTTAAGTTCTTGATGGCATATTTAACAAAATGATTACATTATAATTTACTATATAAAACCATAGTTAATTTTATTAATTGAACCAACAGATTAAGTAATAAAATTTTTGATCATGATCTGATGGAGGTATGAAGCCATAACAAAAAAATCTGAGTTTAATTTAGAAATATATCATTCTAAATAAGATTAATCCCCCACTTAAATTTGAAGACATAAATCAATCGGCAATCAGTGGTACGATGTACAGTCTTAAAGTGGCAAACATCGAGGCAGCTCAAACTTCCACGTGGTAGGGAGGGATGATGGGGTTTTAGATAAACTTCTGTTATAGAAATAGTGGCAATGTTGAGTTATGTTAGCTAAACTTATGTTTAAAGTTGACTACTGTTGTATTTCTCTAAATATAATGATAAATGAAGAAACAATAATTATTGAGTGAAGTGGAAGGCTGAGGCATATTATCTTGATCTTTATGGACATGGCTGACTGTGCTCCTCCTTGCGCTCTTTATTATCATTTCTTTGTGTTTGTAGATTGATCATCTTGACTGATATATAGGTCACATCCTTTTCACATTAAAGGGGTTTGTAATAAAGCTAGCCTTGAGTAGTTCAACCCTTTGGATCAATATTCATTGGGAATGCCAATTATAGGGAAAAGGAAGCCCCCAGTAGCCTAAACCCTCTTTATAGTAGTTAATATGTGAAATTCAACCGGAAGCCACTTACCGGTATAAATTGATCGCCTTGGGATATGCTAAATTCATAGCAACGAGGAGGAATATTAAAACTAGTCTGATCATCATCAGAAGGAAGATGAACAAAATGGAAGAATAAAGCAAATCCCAAGAAGTTGTCATCTTTATACCATTTCTTTGGGAGCCCTATTGTCACTTCACATCCCATCCTCTAATCACTAACCCACTCCGGTATTAATCCAGTCATGCCTCCTGTAACAACAGCATGAATTCCCTCGAAGTCCATGTACTAGCCTTTTTTGCATCTAAGATTCAGCATAAATAAAAGTAGAAGCAGCAACATGTAAATTAATAATGTAAAACCCCAACCTGATTGAATGTTATAATAGTAGTTTTTGAACTGATTTGAGGTCTAATGATAGAAACGAGGGTAGCTTAGAATTTAGAGCGGCTCCAGGACGTCGTTGCTTGGACATGATGTGGAATTTTGAAAATTGGCAGAGATGCCACTAGAAATAGTGATTTTTCTTATTATATATGTCAGGATGGAGAGGGGGTTTGCAGGAATTTTAAGGAAATTTCAGTTCCTGAAGCTTTGAACTGATATTTAGAGGAATAGGAGATTTAAGTGAATAGTGATTTCCGAACTGAATTTGAACTCAGCTGGGATTTTCCCCGGAAATTGGGCGAAAATGCAATGTCGGAATATATCATAAAGACTAGAAACTGAAATAGAGTGAAGCGGAGTCCGTTTGGATAGTTTCCATTGATCGAGCGTAATTCGGGTAATATCACGCTATTATCGGTTCCGATTTAATGATTTTAAATCCGATTTCGATGATTTCAGGCCTAGAATCAATGTGAAGGATTTAATTAAAATATTTCATAGTCAATTTGAAGTTTAAGGCGACCATAGAATATTTTGACATTTATCATTATAAGCGATTATAAAATTGAAAGCGATATAAAATGCGCTATAGGGATATTTTCTTGTGAGAGCCAATTAAAACCTTTCTTAATGACTAAGTTATGAATAAAATAATAGGTTAATGGATTTTTGATTCATTAGAATGGACCAATGAGCTTCTTTGGTTCAAGGGAAATTTTGGTAAGTGGGAAAGGGCAATTTTTGTCAAGTGTGACAAAATCTAAATTTAAAGGGATTAGTTGGCTCAAAAGGAGGAGAACCCGTAGGAGAGAAAGGAGAGGGGAAGAAAGAGAGAAAAGAAAGGAGAGGAGGAGAAGCAAGAAGGAAAAGTGAAGGGCAAAGGTATGAGATGTGATTTTTTTCTCCTCATTCAAGCTTTCAAGTGATCTTCAAGTGGTAATCAAGGAGAGGAGCCAAAGAAACTCAAGAAACAAGTAAGTTTTCATGGTGGGAAAGTTAGGGTTTGATGTTTTCCATGTTTAATGTTTTAAATTCTGGTATGGATGTTAAATTGATGGTATTTAAGGTTTAATGGTGCTGAATTTAATATCGATTGAAAGCCATGGTTTAGGTTAGGGTTTTGACAAAATCAAGTGAGTAAGGGTTAGGGTTTGATAGTGGTGTGTGTGTTATGTTGAAATGGGTATAATGCATCAGATTTAAGTGTTTAGAGTGAAAGAAAAATGGAAGAGAAACACATTTTGGTCAATTTTGGAGCAACAGTCTCGGTACGGAAATATCCTGTTTTCTGTTTTTGACCAGTTTTGGTATTTTGGCCATAACTTGCTCAATTTTGATCCATTGAGTGATTTAAGTGGCTATGTAAAATAGACTTGAAGGAGAACAAAACTTAAGAAGAAGATATCGCCAAATTCTGATCCTAAGTGGCCTAAATATTCACTCAAAGTAGGACCATGTGCAAGCCAAATTCTGGTTCAGTTTTTGAACATAGATTAGCCCGGTTATTTGGACGTAAAGTGAGTTTCGGTGCTCCAGATTGGGTGATTCAAGTGGGATCCTGTGAGCCCCTTGCTGTAGATTTAATAGTATAAGGACATAGTATGTGTCAAATATGAAGTCAAGACCTCAAAAAAATGATAGCCACAAACTGTCACTGAAAAATCGGTAAAATGACTAGTTGGCATGAAAATGCCATAACTTTAGTTTGGATGATCCGATTAGTTGATTCAATTCCTAAGTAAAATAGATTTCCTAGAGAATAAGAATATAGGAATGAGTGTTTATGGTGGATTAAATGGAAATTATGGTTAATGTGTAATTTGTGATTTTCTTGGAAAAGGTGAAAAGGACTATCGGACTGAGGCAGGGAATAGCGGGAAGCAAAGGCGGGATTGAGCGGTGAACTGAGTGAAAATATTTTAGTGAGTTTAAAAGTGAATGGTTTTAATGTTAAACTAGAAAGTTTAGTAAATTTTATGTAAATGTTAAGGCATATGGAAATGTTTTATCTTGCATTGTTTATCTTGCATCAATGCCCTATATTTATATGTGTATTAAATATGTATGCATATGTTAAGCTATTATGAAAGTTTAAAATGTTTAAAGAATGCATATGTGTTTAATGATAAAGTAAGGATTTAAATGTATTTATAAATGTATTTGAAGAAATGTTTTACTGATGGTTCTGCTGCTTACAATGTAGTATTATGAGCGATATCGGTAGGGAATGCCTTAAGCGTGTAAGGATTGGGGTAAAGTTATAGGTTACTAACTGGGGGAGGGAATTAGGTGTCTAGAGTAATATCCTTGCAGTGATAAGGTGCTATGACTGGAACCTATGCAGCGTGAGTTTCTCCGCCAGCATAGTGGTTATGGCCCCGGAATGTGGTTGTCCCTCACGGGTCGATTGCCGAGAAGCTGTTCGGTGTGTTTATTTCCTGGGTTCCACATCGAGAAGGAAGAAAGAAAGAAAGAAAGTTTAAGGCAAATGGATTTTAATTGTATAAGTATGTATTAGAAGGAAAGAAATAAAGTTTAATTAAATGTTTCAAAGCATAAATGGATTTTAAATGTATAAGTATTTATTGAAAGAAAGTTTAAGGCATAAATGTTTCAAAGCATAAATTGATTTTAATGGTATAGTATTTATTGAAAAGAAAGTTTAAGGCATAAATGTTTAAGGTATAAATGGATTTAGTTGAATGAAATTATGTATTATTTTGGTATATACTGAAAATGTTATTTTAATGAAAATGTACACTCCTTTGGGCTCCTTTAGCTCATTCTTTTCCATGTGTTTCAAAACATTTTGGGACAGGCGGTGCGCGATAGAGAGGACCCTCACGTGCGTGAAGTCGAGCCATTGATGAACGGCATTGTGATTTCATTGTATAAATAATTTTGCATATTGTTTATGTTGAATATTTTGTTATGTATACTCTGTATATGTATAAAGTTGAAAAGGAACTCGTGGGCTTTGATCACGGTGGATGAGGTACGTGGCGGTCGAAACCAAGTCAGGCTCAAGCCCAAAATGCTTTGATAAAATGTGCATGGAGATTTAAGGGTTTTGAATGTTTGATGATTTGAAGTAAACAAATGTATATGTATGTATATTGTGTTGATTGGGTTGTGAATGAGAAGTCCTAATATGGAAGTATAAAATTGAAGTTTATAGTGTTTTTAAATGCTTTATCAGGTTTTGTAAATTTAGGAAAGTCAAGCGGAAACTGGCAAATTTTGAAAAATCCAAGTGTTTGAAAAAAACAAGAAAAAGAAAAAAAAATTTATCACTTCGCTTCACGCATTATTTTCAAGATATGTTAAAGATTGTAAAGGGGTTTGCTCATGGATTTTATTTGACGGTTTAAGGGAAAAGTTTCTATATCCATTGGAGTGCAAGAGTCCCCTCGGGTTCTATGAGTTAATCGAGTGCAGGGATCTTTCAACGTGGTATCGAACCCTGAGTTTTAAATCATTATAAAGTTTGAAAATTTTATGTTCATATGATTGTTTTAATGTTTTATTTTAAAATTGCATAAATCATTTATGTGATTTAAAATCATATATACATTACATGACATATTAAATTTTTAATTCACGAGAAAGTGCGTCAAAGTGGGGGTGACCCGCCACGGGAGAGCTCTGAGGCATTAGTACCACCACAGAAATCTTGAGGTTTCATTTATGAAATAATACTAGATCTTTTGAGTTGGAAGGTCTAGGCAAAAAGGAGTGTGGACTTTAATTTCAAAGATTACATTTGGAGGATAGGAGAATAGTGTGAGTGAAAAGATCATAAATGTTGGAAAAGAAATTGTAAGCATGTGTAGAAGAGTCCCACTCATCATCAACACCTTAGGAGGGATATTAATGTAATGTAAATTAGACTTGTCCAAATAAGTCTATTGTGGAATGAAAATCTGTTACTACTTCAACATGGAAATGATAATGTTCTACGAGGGTTCAAACGGGATGAGCAATTAGAGGACATGGGAGATCGATATTTACAGAAATCGGGTGTCGAATGATTGTTGAAAAAAAAAAAAAAAAAAGTTGAAAGAAGGCGATTCTAATGATAGATTAACATATAAAATGTGATCTTCTTGTAATATTTGCCTGATCAATTGTAGGATATAGGATCCTTATTCGAGAAATGCCTGATCATGTATCTAGAGAGTTAGTCATGTATCATTGCTTGAAAAGTTGAATCAATGATAAAAGATAAAATGGAAAGAAGCAAAAGGTCATATCATGGCTTGAAGAGGTTTCTTTGTAGGTTTTAGTCAGATTTGGACCCGCAGTGGCGTCGACAGCCCACACACAGTACGGCCAGGTAGTCGAGGTCGCAGTTAGGGATGAGAGGAGCATGGGTTTGAAATCTCAGTTACGCACTGGGCGACGTAAACGGAGCGTCAACATGGGTTCAGGAGGTTCCGCAAGCAATTGGGGTTTTGCGGATTATTTATCTAAACCTTCAATTGAGTTATATTAAGGCTTTAATATTAAATTCGACATGATTCTGCTGATTTTTAAGTATGAAATTGAAATGAAAGAATGAGATTATAAGTGATCGCCACCTTAGGTCAACCTTGATGTTAATGAAAGTGATGTTGTTTGATTGGTTTTAATTGATTTAATGACATTACTTGAAATGCTTGAAGGGAATTAATGGAATTTAATGGAATTAAAAGAATAGAAAACAGATGAGAGTGTTAGCAAGAAAGGGTTTAATTGAAATGCATTGGTTTATCAGTTTAAGTAAATCAACACATTGGATGAATTATCAAATATAAAAATTGTTGAAAGAAATGAAGAAATTGAAGAAATAATTATGAATGTGTGACATGTGATTTGACCAATTTTAGAGAAGTATATGGAAAGTTGAGTTTCCATTGATTTTAATCAATTGAAGTGATTAAATGCCTGTAATGGAATGTGTGTTAGAATTAATGTTTTAAGAAGAAGAATTGATTAAGGTATAAATGTAATTTTTGCTAAGGTGATGAAGCATTATGGGTTTTTCACTTCATACGTTATTTGGTTTGATGGTTTGCAGATGTTGTCATGAGCCTTGATTTAATTGGAAATGAATTGGATAAGTTGAGACTTCATGATGAGGATGTTCCCAAGACAGCATTCAGAACACGGTACGAGCATTTTGAGTTTCTAGTCATGCCATTCGATCACGAATGCCCCGCCGCTTTATGGATCCTTGCGAACAAGACTTCCTATCTTTACTTAGATCACGCTTTGTTATCGTGTTTATCGACGATATATACTGATCTATTCGTAAGTAATGGGAGAAGAACATGCAGCATCACTGAGACAATTCTACAAACATTGCGGAACATCGGTTATGCTAAACTCAAGAGTGTCCGTTGCTCGATTGTCACCTTTTAGGACACATAGTTTCCTCGCAGAGGGGATCTCATGGATCCACGTAAGGTCAAGCTATATCGAATTGGAAACCTCCTACTAGGTGTTACAGATAAGGAGTTTTATGGGTTTGGTAGTGGTATTACTGTAAGTTCTTTTGAGGATGTTCTTAAGATAGGCCGCACCTTGACTAGACCGACAAAGAAAGAGGAACAGCTTAAGTGGTCGAGGTCACAAGAGAGTTTCGATGAACTCCAAAAGGAGATTGACCTCGCCTGGGGCACTTACACTTCCATCAAAGGTGATGGTTTGGCAAAGGTATCAGGATACCTCTAGGCGTGGTCCTGCTGTGTACACGTGCACGACAAGGTGATTGCATACAGTTTACGCAATTGAAGAAGCATGAATGTAATTATCCTGGCCACACGACCTTGAGCTAGCAACTCGGTAGCATTTGCCTTGGCGACATGGAGGCATTACTTATATGGAGTGCCCTCGTAGGATTTTTGGCTGCATCATAAGAGCTTGCGCGATCTCTGCCACGCAGCAAGGAACCGAACATGAGACGTAGGAGATGGATTGAACTCGATCAAGGATTATGAATGTACCATTGAATATCATCCCGAAAGTGCTAACGTGGCAGCAGATGCTCTTAGTAGGAGACCCATGAGTTCCATATCGCACTTGAGGGTCGTGCATCTTCCTCGCGACTCATAGAATTGAGGTCCTCGGGGTGTGAGATCGAACCGATGTATCTGGGGAGTTAATCGTTAGCCACATTTCATGTACGTCCTGTATTGATAGATAGGATTAGAGAGCTTCAAATTCAGGATCCACAGATAGTGAAATTTAGGTATAAGGCATTAATTGGGAGTGATTAGAGTGAAGAAAATGGAAGAATAAAATGGAATATGGTTTGTGCCTAATTCGGCCAAAATGGAAATGAGAGGGGTCAAGGGTAGTTTAGTAATTTCCATTGTTTCCGCATGTGAGATCCCAGGTTTACTCACGGTTTTGGTCTAGCTTACGTAATGCCTGGATTAATCTCTTTAGTACAGTTTTTCATCCATAATGAGTGGCCCATCCGAGAGGACTATACTGACTTTAGGAGGGATATGCTTAGGGCATGTGTTATGGAGCGCCAGAGAACGGGACACCCATCTACTCCCCCGAGGGAGTTTCACATATACGCTATCGTGCCGCATTGGTATGGCCCCTTATGAGGCTCTTTATGGACGAAAATGTTGAACTCCAGTCTGTTGGGACGAGGTAGGTGAAAGGAAATTAGTAGGTCCGGAAATTGTCCAAGTGACTTGTGATAAGGACAAAGTTATAAGGGATAGACTGAACTCAGACAAGACCGATTAAAAGTTAAGCGGACAATCTTTAGGGACTTAAAGTTCGAGGTGGGGATATGGTATTTTGAGGATTTCCCCATGGAAGGGGCGTATCAAGATTTGGGAAACGTGTCGTGAGTCCACGGTATATCGGACCATACAGATTGTTGAAAGGATTGGGGAGGTGGCATATTGATCGAGTTGCCATCCGACCGATCAGACCATGATGTTTTCCATGTTTCTATGCTCCGCAAGTACATACCAGACCCTTCACATGTATTGACAGAGCAACCAGTGGAAATATAGGAGAATTTGACATACGAAGAGGAACTAGTGCAGATCCTCGACCGTCGAGAGCAAGTTCTGCGCAACAAGACTATTCCACTGGTGAAGGTATTGTGGAGGAGCTCACGGCAGAGGAAGCCAAGCATGGGAGCATGAGGAGTGTGCATGAAGAGGCATTATTCCCATCTCTTGACGCAGTGTACGAATGTTTTAATTTTGAGGACGAATTTTTATAAGGAGGTGATTGTAAAACCCCAACCTCGATTGGAATGTTATAATAGTAGTTTTTGAACCGATTTGAGGTCTAATGATAGAAACGAGGGTAAATTTTTAGAATTTAGAACATTCTGATCGCTATTTGACATGATGTGGAATTTTCGAAAATTGTAACCGAATGCCCTAAGAAATAGTGATTTTTCTTATTATATCCGGATGGAGGGGTTTGCAAAGGAATTTTAAAGAAATTTCAGTTCCTATGACTTTGAACTGATATTTAGAAGAGAATAGGAGATTTAAGTGAATAGTGATTTCCGAACTGGAATTTGGAGTCACGAAATTTTCTGAAATTGGGCCGAAAATAATAAAAAATGTCCAATATATCATAAAGACTAAACGAAATCGAAATAAAGTGAACGGAGTCCGCTTTCTTGATAGTTTTTCCTGTGTGATCCTAACGTACTCCGTATTAAATACGCACAACCTGATTCGATTTTAATGATTTTAAACCGACATGATTTCAGAGCCTAGAATCCAATGTGAAGGATTTAATTAAAATATTTCGCGGTCAATTTGAAGTTTAGACGACCATATAACATTTTTTGACATTTGAGAATCGGTATAAAAGCAAAGATAAGGTGAAACCGAAGATAAAATCGCTATAAGGGATATATTTTCTTGTGAGAGCCAATTAAAACATTTCAATGAATTTCAAGTTACAGTGAATAAAATAATAGGTTAATGGATTTCGATTCATTAGAATGGACCAATGAGCTTGGTTCAAGGGAAATTTTGGCAGAAGTGGGAAGGGCAATTTTGTCAAGTGTGAAGCAAAATCTAAATTTAAGGGATTAAGTTGGCTCAAGGAGGAGGAGCAGAAGTAGGAGAGAAAGGGAGAGGGGAAGAAAGGAAGAAAGGAGAGAGAAAGGAGAAGCAAGAAGGAAAAGAGTGAAGAGGCGAAGGTATGAAGGATGTGATTTTTTCTCCTCATTCAAGCTTTCAAGTGATCTTCAAGTGAGAGGTAATCAAGGAGAGGAGCCAAAGAAACTCAAGAAACAAGTAAGTTTTCATGGTGGGAAGAAGTTAGGGTTTGATGTTTTCCATGTTTAATGTCTTAAATTCTGAGTATGGATGTTAAATTGATGGTATTTAAGGTTTAATGGTGCTGAATTTAATATCAATTGAGAAAGCCATGGTTTAGGTTAGGGTTTTGACAAAATCAAGTGAGTAAGGGTTAGGGTTTGATAGTGAATTGTGTGTGTTATGTTGGGAGAATGGGTATAATGCATCAGATTTAAGTGTTTAAGAGTGAAAGAAAAATGGAAGAGAAACACATTTTGAGGTCGATTTTTGGGCAGCAGTCTCGATACGGGAAATGTCCTGTTTTCTGTTTTGACCAGTTTTGGTATTTTAGTATAAGCTTTGCTCAATTTTGATCCGATTTAGGTGATTTAAGTGGCTATAAAATAGACTTGAAGGAGAACAAAACTTAAGAAGAAGGTATCGCCAAATTCTGATCTAAGTGGCCTAAATATTCCTCAAAGTAGGACCATGTGCAGAAGCCAAATTCTGTGGTTCGGAGTTTTGAACATAGATTAGCGGTTATTTGGACGTAAAGTGAGTTTAGATTGCTCCGAATTGGGTGATTCCAATTGGAATATTAGAACCCTTAGCACCTTAGATTAAATGAGTATAAGGACATAGTGTCAAAATATGAAGTCAAGACCTCCGGAAAATGAGTAATACAAACTGTCACTAGAAAATCGGTGAAATGACTAGTTGGCATGAAAGAATGCCATAACTTTTTAGTTTGGATGATCGATTGGATTCAGGTCAATTCTAAGTAAAATAGATTCCTAGAGGGGAATAAGAATATAGGAATGAGTGTTTATGGTGGATTAAGTAAAATTATGGTTAATGTGTAATTGTGATTTTCTTGGAAAGGTGAAAAGGACTATCGGACGGGAGACGGGAACTCAACGGGAAGCAAGCGGGATTGAGCGGTGAACTGTGAGTGAAAATGATATTTTGAGAATTGAGTTTTTTAAAGTGAATGGTTTTAATGTTAAACTGAAAGTTTAATGTAAATTTTTATGTAAATGTTAAGGCATATGGAAATGTTTTATCTTGCATTGTTTTATCTTGCATCGATGCCTATATTTATATGTGTATTAAATATGTATGCATATGTTAAGCTATTATGAAAGTTTAAAAATCATTTAAAGATATATGTGTTTTAATGATAAAGTAAAAGAGTTTAAATATGTTATAAATGTATTTTGAAGAAATGTTTTCTTAGTGGTTATCCTAAACCCATTATAGTTTGTTATGGCGATATCGACCGGGAGTACCTTGGCGTGTGAGTTTAGGGTAAAGAGTTATGGGTTTGCTAGCGGGGGAGGTGGGTGTCTAGAGTAATATCATACACGTGATAGGGTGCTATGGTGGAACCTAGCCCAAGCGTGAGAGTTTCTCGCGAGCATAGTGGTTATGGCTCGGAATGTGTGTCCCTCACTTGGGTCGGTACCGAGAGCGTTCGGTGTGTTTATTTCACTGGGTTCACATCGAAGGAAAGAAAGAAAGAAGAAAGTTTAAGGCATAAATGGATTTTAATTGTATAAGTATGTATTAGAAAGGGGAAAGAAATAAAGTTTAAGGTATAAATGTTTCAAAGCATAAATGGATTTTAAATGTATAAGTATTTATTATTGAAAGAAAGTTTAAGGCATAAATGTTTCAAGCATAAATTGATTTTAATGGTATAGATTTGTTTATTTGAAGAAGGACTTGAGCTTCATGTTTAAAGGGTATAAATGGATTTTAGTTGGGGATAAGTATGTATTATTTTGTTATATCACTGAAAATGTTATTTTAATGAAAATGTAAATACGCTCCTTTGGGCTCCTTTAGCTCATTCTTTTTCATGTGTTTTCAAAACATTTTAGGACCCAGGGCAGTGCGTAGATGAGAGGACCTCTGTGCGGTGAGTCAGAGCCATTGAGTGAGACGACGGTATGATTCCATTGTATATAATTTTTGCATATTGTTTATGTTGAATATTTTGTTATGTATATATGTATGTATAAAGTTGAAAAGGAACTAAATTGGGCTTTAATCCTCGGTGGATGAAAATTGCGTAGGCGATAGAAGCAAAGTCCGGCTCAAGCCCCGAATGCTTTGATAAAAATGTGCATGGAATTTAAGAGGGTTTGAATGTTTTGATGATTTGGAAATGGCTCTTGTCTTATATGTATGTATATTGTGTTGATTGGGTTGTGGTGAGAAGTCCTATGGAAGTATAAAATTGAGTTTGCAGTGTTTTTAAATGCTTTATCGAGGTTTTTATAAATTTAGGAAAGTCAGAAAAAGCAGAGGAAACTCTGACGATTTTAAAAATCAAGTGTTTGAAAAAAGAAACAAAGAAAGAAAAATTTATCGCCGGCTTCCGCATTATTTTCACAAGATATAATTTAAAAGATTGTAAAGGGGTTTTCTCCATGGATTTTATTTGACAGTTTTAAGGAAAAGTTTCTATATCCATTGGAGTGCCGGGAGGTCCCCTCGGGTTCATGAGGTTAATCCGGGTCGGGATCTTTCAAATAATCTCATGATACAAATTGTAAATTAATTTTTAAGGTGGTCAGGTGTAGAATTAGACTTCAATTCACAGTACCTCTATATATAATTTGAAGGAGTTGAGGAGAGAAGACCAGAGTATATCTGCTGTTGGATCAGGGTGATCGCTTTTGGGGCATGGACAATGGTGTGCATGTATTACTCTTAGGCTTGACGGAAGCTCTGGGATTTCTTCAAGCATTGAGCAATGAAATTCATGTAAAGTCTTCCCTAGCTTAGAGAGTTGAATGATAATCGGTATGTACAATACAGCCGAATATATTCCACTTGCGTCGAATATCAGGTGAGGATAGGCGCATAAATCACTTTGAGGATTTCTCTTCCATCATGTGCAACCACTCATATCTAGCGATTGTAAGCAACATTGCAGGCTTCTCAAGTGGCTAGGCAATTTTTGGAGCTTTGGATAGTTATGAAGACCAAGGATTCCAAGATGTGTCAAATTACCAATGCAGTTTGGAAGAGTAACGATGTTCTCACAATTGCTCAATTCCAAAGTCTGAAGATCTTTTAGACGTCCAATTGATGATGGCACCTCACATTATGGCACTTGTTCCACCCAAGCAAATATGTATCAAATGTTCAACTCCTTGGCGATCTCTCCACGATAACCTACAGATCTAGATTTGAACAATCATCAAGGAGATAGAAGACTGCATTGAGGACTTCAATCACAAATGCTACTTGGAAAACTCTTACCACAAAGGCGTATTTGCGGTTTTCCAAACCTAAGAATTGAAGCCCAGTGAGATGACCTATTGGGAAGGGTAATTCTTTAATACTTAATCCCTCTTATGAAAGATAATAGGCTCCGTATCCCTTGGATCTGGGGAACTTCCCGAATTTGAGCAACCCTTGACATTAAAGCTTTTTGCATTTTAAAGAGCCTCCCGGCAACCAATGTTATTTGGGAGTTCCTTATGTGATACTTTTGTAAGGCCAAGATTCCTCGAGCATTTGTATTTTCTGTTGGATCTTTGGAAATTTCTCAAATTTTGAACAGTGCTACAGAGAGAAATATATTTAGGAGAGATTTCAAATATCGATAGTACTTGGGAGTTCCTTTATAAATGATTTCTTCACAAAGCTCCATGACGTTTAAGTCCTTCCACCATCTCTAGAAAATTCTCAAAGTTTGAGAGCAATATGAGAGGTAAAGAGATTCAAAGAGATTTACAAATATCGAATCTTGCGGGAGTTCTTTGATTACGGTCCCATGCATATAAAGCTTCCTCAGAAAAAGCATCATGACCACTCTTAAACTATATTTATTAGGAATTCCCGGCAATTTGAAACATAAATTTGAGATGTCAAGTACCCGATGCTGCTTGGTATATTGATTCCGTCCCATTGAATGAAGCTCCTTAAAAATTTTAAATGAGAAAATGCACCAATAGATGAATGCAATTTGCGAAGACATACAACCTCAATATCAATCTCTCCATGTTTGGCATACTTGAGAAATTTAGCGATTTGATGAAATTTGTTGTAAAGTAACACATCAATGAACTTCAATTTTTCATGATGTTGTAACAAAAAAAATTCATTTTTTAATTAAAAAATCAGTCAACTTAATTAAAATTACTATAAAAAAAACAATAATAAACTCAATAATGGTTATACCTTCTTCCCTTTCCAAAGTCTTTCTATGTTACTACACTTGAGTTGATTACTGACAAGGTTCTCTTCATCAAAGTTCAAAGGCAATGACTCCAAACCTTTCCTAATGAAGATATCTTAAATTTGGGGGGAATTCAAAGTCTATTGGAAGACGGATTTTATCCTTCTTTCTTGTTAGGCAATGATGATCATTGTAATAGACTTTGAGCAATCTAAGTTTCTTTATCTTGGCAAACATTTACGAAGTGATTATAATTTATGCGCATTAGACAAGTCTCTGATTATGGTTTCAATTTTTTCAAATGAAATAAGAATGAAGAATAAGAGAAAATAATAACTAACATTAAAAAATGAATCATAGTAGAGATATGTAATTAAGTCGTATTTGAGATACCATTTGGCGGCGATGCATTGTGATGTCATTTGGATCCATAGTCTACTCATTTGCTTGATTCTTTGGGATATTCTTCACAAACAATTGCCCAACCTGTTTGTTGTTGTGATAGAGTCATGCATTTGTACCTCAATGTCCACAGCTAAGTGGTGGCCATCTATCGAAGAACAGCACCACACATATTGCATATAAATCCTGACTATCTAATATTCTCAACACAAAATCTTTATGCGTCTTTAAAAAAACAAGCAATGTCAAGAAAAAACCTCCTTTTCGGAAAATAGTTGAGCTTGTCAATGCTTATTCTAAATGATTATTGATTTTATTCTTGGGGCTCTTTTAAGTTTATCGATTCACGTTCTCCCATTCATAAATCTCTTAATTCTTTACCATAAAGAAGAACCCCGAAGCACAAGGGCCAAGGGTGGCCTTGAGCATGTTACCTATGCGGTCTAAGGGTTTATGTGATCTACTTAGGGCCGCGTCTTGTTTAAGGCATCTTGGCCTAAATAGTTTAGTAGTTCATTGATGTCATTAGCCTCGTATAACACCTCAATTTCAGATGATTCATCCATTTGACATATTTCTAGCAAACGTTTGTCTCTAGTAATTACTATGATTCTACTTCCTGGAGCAAACCATACACAACTCTTAATCAATGTTTGTACTTGGTCCCAATGATCCACATCATCAATAACAATGAGAAACTTTTGTGACTTAAGTCTATCCTTTATCATATCTACTCCCTCACTGATATTATTCAATTCTAAATTTGCAACCCCTTGGATATCACGAAGAAGCTCTTGCAGCAATCGAAGTTTATCACTGTGATATTTTGATCGACTTTTGACATCTTCAAGAAAACTACCACCATTAAAATGACATAAGATGTCATTAAAGCCTTTATAGCGGTAGCTTTTTGCGATTCCACATATCGACCACGCAAATGTCACCCATGTGAATATTCAGAATTGATTTTAGTTTTTCTAAGCGAAGCTTCAATCCAACCATGTGCTCCTCAATAGGTAGAAGTTTTGGTTTCAATCTTTTGAAGATGAAGTGAATAATTTCCTTGATAGGCTTTGACTCGTACCTACCAAATATAACACACAATGAAACAAGTGGTGAGCTATAGGAAGTTGCAAAAGATAATACATATATGTATTTTTCCTTAATTTTTCCCATACAACTGAATCAAGGACATAAAGAAAGTAATGCAATCAAGGAAGATGGCATAAGACAGTTATGAAAGTAGACATATACATATATGTATGTCTGTATGTATAAAAAAATTTCCAGAGCTCAACATTATTTGTTATTAGTAGCGAATTTAAATTGATCTGTCTCGGGATGAATCAAAGTCTAAAGAAGTTGAAATTACCCATTATCTTTGATAACATGCAGGCCCTCCTATATTGGTTGCTTATCATGGCGGCCCTCGGCACCTACCTTCTCCTGCGTGCATATTTGTCGTACTTCAAAATGCCTTCCGACCTCCCCTCTGTTTCGCACATCGAAGGATCCACATGGTAGAATTTGGAATGACTATTTGGTCCTTTTCTTTTTTGCACTCCATGATCTTTGTAAGCTCTCCCAAACAACATTTGGAATCGGCATACCTTTAAGAGAAAACAATTATGGAAAGGCGATCCTTCGATAGTTCCCGAGAAGTTCTTGCTGTTCTTCTCCCCTTTCAAGTTTGTGATCCTACGAGAAGTATGAATGCCCATCTCTTCGGACCTACGAGATATAGATGATCGGTAAAAGCTGTCTTAGGGTATCTTCCCCTACGAAGCTCGAGAAAACGTCAGAGTTACTTTTTGGGGTTGCTTGGATCTGAAGAAAGAAGAAGATGAGAGGGTTTAATAATAATAATAATAATAATAATAATAAATAATAATTTCAAACACCATAATTTTGAAAATAATTGCTTCTACGATGGTTTTAGATAAAACAAAAAATATTATCTTAAAGGATTACTTTGTCATATATAATATTAAAGATTAAAATTTGTCATAGTGAGGGTAGATTTTGGCTTGGGATGGACCTTGGGTGATTATATGGAGGAAAGGTAGTATCAAATCCCACCTGCCAAAATATCGATAAATGATCAGTATTTATTTTCTCTTATCTGAGGTGCTCCTACTTATTTATTTATTTATATATATTATTATTATTATTCGGGTTGAGATGCACGACATCGATTGATCAATTATTTATTATTCTAACTTTACATTACAAATTCTTGTTTTATTTATTTATTTATATTATTATTATTATTATTTGGGTGGGTTCGGTGATCTGGCAGAGTGTTCCCAACAAAGAAATGTATTTGTAATAGTGATTCAAATATTTGGTCATCTTTGAAAGTTATAACCCCTCTTTCAACCAGATCAGTATAAAGGTGATCGATGAAATTTTCGTGGGTGTCTTCACCTCTAAAGCTCAAAAACATATCATAAAGACATCTTAGCATGAAAGAGGAAGAATCAGACGTCATTTGAGTACATGGGAAGCCATTACAGTTGATGTAGTTATCGAGAAACTACAGGGTGTAGTCTAGATTGATTTTTATTGTTATCTATAAGGTAGGATGTTAGGAGCCTGGGACTAAACTCAGTGATAAAGGGTACAAGTTGGGTATCACAGGAGAAGCTCAATCTTGAGTCTTGTAAGAAAAGAGTAATACAATATAGTATGCACAAAAAATATAAACATAAGAAGAAAAAAAAAAAAAAAAAAAAGTGGGATGGTAGGTGTGGGGAGTGCTCATATTCAACTGGACATGGTTGCTCGAGGGTTAAAAAATTAATAAAGATAAAGATGACATTTATCCTGACTCCCATGAGTTACTATTTGCTTTTTGTATGAGCATTAATTAATTAATTACTAGCTTTATCTTTCCTTTTGTTCGGGACTATCTTAAAAAGGAAAAATTATAAGAAACCTCTGAAGTAAGCATATATTATGGAGCATGTGAATGAGGCAAGTTCTTGCATGAATGAATCTTAACTAAAATGCCTATATAATGGGATCTTTATCCCTTGTATAGATGACCAAGAAATATAACTCTTATTCTCTCTTATTCTCTCCCTTTGCAATTCTAGATTCTCTCTCATTTTGCGATTCTAAATACAATTCACAACCCTATTTTACAATAAGTTATCAACGAATCTGCTCCGACCAGTAAGGGGAGAATTATATTATTGTCAATTTTTTCATCATGTATTAAGTTTGCAAATGTCGATCTCCTGACTTAAGTTTGTGTACTTGATATTTCTAGTAAAGTATCTATCATGGATTCTTGATGTTGAAATACATGACTTTCATGAATCTTGGAGAAGCGATAAAGAAAGGAAATGAAGAGTCCAAGCAAGGCGTGCAAAAGCACTATTTCCGCCAGGCATGCATAACACGAGGATCTATAAAATGGTATCTCAGCATAAAAGATCCTTTATGTGAAATGACTTGAAGGATAGATTTGACCACTAAAGCAGTGATTTTTATCAAAAAGCTTGCTATATTTGGATGTGAGGTTACAAGATTTTAAAGCGATCGATTAGTATAACTCTAAAGCTCTATTTAAGAATAAGCTTGGTGAAGCTATGCAGAGAAAAAAAAAATCACGGATGAAGACATACTAGAAAAAACGTTCACAACGTTTCACGCCTCTAATGTGCTCCAACAACAGCAATATAGAGAGCGCAAATTTATTAAATATTCAGAGTTGATATCATGTCTTCTAGTAGTTGAACAAAATAATGAGCTACTAATAAAAAACCACTAGTCGAATCGATTGGATCTAAACCATTCCACACAGAGAAGTGAATCTGATTTTATCCAGCGTCATGGTCATAGTAAGTAGGTCATGGTAGTGGGCAGAATTCCGGACAATATAATAATCCGCCTTCTAACCCCTTCAAAAGGAAAGATCCATTTCACCGCTAGAAGTGGAATAATGGTGTGACAAAACAAGAAAATGGAGAAAGTGCACATAAAAAACCCTTCAAGGCTCCTAAAGAGACTTGCTATAGATGCGGCATGGAAGGACACTAGTCTTCATTACTGTCGTGTAGTGAAACATACGGTAGATTTATATCAAGCATCATTAAAGGATAAGGGAAAAAGGAGTGAAACTAATTTTTGTTGATGGAAATGGGATGGACCTATATCTTATTTGATAGTTTTGAATGTCTAGTGATAATTTCAATTGTTTAGTTGATGATGAAAATGTAAATATTAAATAATTCTATGTATTTTATTTTAGAAGTTAATAAGAATATCGTCTTATTATTTATATTTTATCTTTATCTAAACTTATGTATTATTGAATTTCAAGATGAATGACAATGGCATATGTCTTCTTGAATCTAGCGACCACGCATACAATTCTTCGAGAAAAAACATATTTTAAATTTAATAGTAAGCAATTGCTGATGTTACCATCTGCAGTACATGATTTAATTAGAGGCTTCGGAAGAGCAAATATAATGCTACCAAATGGAATTAGATTCCATAATGATATACATTATATTCTAATCAATCAACTTAAGAAATTTGCTTAAATCTTAAAGATATCGCAAAAATGGATATCATATTGACATTATGAATGAAAGAAAGAGAAAGAGAAAAGAAAGGGGTAGTAAAGAATGTTTATATATTACCTCTATAATTTATGGGAAAAATATTGTTGTGGAAGAAACCACATCATTCTCCTTTGGGCTATATCCTTGTGACCATAAGAAAGATTGAGTCATATGTTGTAATGAACCAGTTCAATGGCCGGAATTTTTACTCTTGGACATAACAGGCTAGGTCACCCTGGATCTTCAATGATGCGGCGAATCAAAGAACAATCACATGAGCATCCATTGAGACGATTTATGCACTAACCTTTGAATTTTCTTGTGATCCTTGTTTCACAAGGTAAGTTAATAGTCATACCATCATTTAATAAGATCATATGCAGATGCAGATCTAACACTAGAAAGAATACATGGGAACATATGTGGACCTATTCATCCACCATGTGGACCTTTTCGTTATTTTTTGGTCCTAATAGATGCCTCCACTAGATGGTCACATGTGTCTTTTTTCCACAAGAAATGTTGCCTTTTCTAGGCTTCATGCACAAATGACCAAATTAACAGCACAATTCCCTGATTATCCAATCAAGACAATAAGACTTGATAATGTTGGTGAATTTACTTCACAAACTCTCAATGACTATTGTATGTCAATTGGGATAAATATGAAACATCACATTTGCTCATGTTTCATACCTGAAAATGGTTTAGTGGAGTCCTTGATCCAAGCGTCTTCGGAGTGTAAGCTAGCCAGCATTGATGAGACCAAATTTGGCATATCACCTAGGAAAATGCTATTATGCATCTTGAGTCTAATAAGAATTAGACTAACATCTTGCAAAGCTGAGTACTCCCTTCCTGCGACATGCCCGGGTAAACGACCAAATATTCCCCACTTACGAGGTTTTGGTTTATGCGGTCCATGTACCAATTACCACAACCTACCAAAGGAATGGGTCAATACGTAGACTTACAGGTTGCGTAAAGTTTTGCGATTAGAATCTATCATAAGATATTTGGAACCCTTAACAAAAGTGTTTTAGAGCGATTTTAGTGTCATTTTAATGAAACTAAATTCCCACAAATTAGGGAAAAGTCGATTCCATAAGAACGGCCGAAAATTACTTGGAATGCATCCACATTGTCTCATTTTGATCCTCATACAAATCAAGTATATTGGAAATTCAAGAAGATCATTCATTTAAAATCGCCACCAATCAATTACCAAATGCATTCGTTGATGCAAGGAAAGTGACAAGTACATATCGATTGTGAATGCTCGAAGCACGGATTGAGGTCTGAAGGATAGAAAACAAATAAATCCAAAAACATGCTTAAAGCGATGGGAGACTATTTGGTCAAAGGCGGCAGCTCCCGAAGAGAGAACAAAAGTAAAGCAAAATGCCCCTATAGAGGAACAAGATGAACAAACGAGCCTATAGAGCGCATGGTGAACATATGACCCTCGTAGAGGCACATATTGAACAACAAACTCCACAAGATGTTGCAAAACAGACAAATATCTCTAGAAAGAGACAAAAGGTACCTGAAAATATGAGATTTTAATAAGTTATATTGCACAAAAAAGTGAAAAATGGGATCAGGAAATAATTTTTATTTGTGGATAATATTTTTTGTTTTCCGTCATGCGAAATAGATGATGATCGAACCACAAAATGTGGATGAATGTAAACAAAGAAATTATTGGCCAAAGCCAGAAGAGGCTATGCGGGAAGAATTTCATTTGTTAATAAAGAAGTGTTTTGGACTTATAGTCTAATTGCCTTCAAGTGTAAAGCCTTTTAAGGTACAAATGGATATTTATAGAAAAGCGCAGTAAATAATAATGTAAAGCAAGATATAGTAGAATTCAGTAGCCTAAAGGTTTCTCACAAAGACTTGGCATTGACTAAGAAGAAACATATTTGCCTGTTAGGGCGCAATCACATTTCTCTTTGTGATAAGATTAGTAGATATATATCAAGTCTCATAGGAGGTTATCATTGCATATTTATATGGATCCATAGACTATACACATAGAAAATCCCTAAGGATTTATTTGCTGAAAGCAGTTAGTACAAAACCTCGTAGCATGTACTCAATTAGGGTACAATGATCTTTGTATGGATTAAAACAATCCGAACACATGTGGTACAATCGCCTTAGTGAATATTTACTAAAAGAAGGGTATGTGAATAACCCTATATGTCCATGCATTTTCATTAAGAAATCAAAAATCAGATTTGCAATTATTGTTGTTTCTGTTGATGATTTAAATCTTGTTGGGACTCTGAAAGTAGCAAAAACAACAAAATGCCAGAGTGAAAGATCTTGGAATTTTTTGTCTTGGCACACCAAATCGAGCATTTCCTAATGTAGTGTTGGTTCATCCAATCAACATATATTAAGAAAATCTTGAAGCATTTAGTATGGACAAAGCACATCCATTAAGCTACCTATGGTTGTTGATCACTTGATGTGAAAAGGGAACCTATTTTATCCTAGTGAGAAAGGTGAGAGTACTTGAGATGCGAAGTATCATATCTTGCTATTGGTGTACTTATGTACCTTGCTAATTATACTCGTCAAATATTGCTTTTACATTAATTTATTAGCTTGGTACAGTGCCTTCAACTAGAAGACATTG
The DNA here is from genome assembly GCA_016808115.1 of Tetrastigma voinierianum. Classification (NCBI taxonomy): domain Eukaryota; kingdom Viridiplantae; phylum Streptophyta; class Magnoliopsida; order Vitales; family Vitaceae; genus Tetrastigma; species Tetrastigma voinierianum. Next base: position 51,726 of record JAEQBH010002898.1, read on the forward strand.
GAATGGAATCAAACATGTAATCACGGTATCTTCACGGAACTATACGATGTGGGACGCTATTTTATTCAAATGAGCTAAAGAACAAAACTACTAGGATATGCGAGATGTAGGATATCTTTCAGATCCACATAAGCCCAGATCATAAAGTGAGTATGTTTTTAATCACAATGGAACTGTCATCTCATGGAAATCTATCAAGTAGACAATGATGGCCACATAATCAATTCATTTAGAAATTCTTGCAATTCACGAGGCAAGTCGTGAATGTATATGGTTAAGATCTACGATCCACCATATTCAAGAATCATGCGGACTCTCCTCTGTCAAAGATAACCAACAACCTTATTCAAAAGATAATGGCGTTCATTGCCTGAATCAAAGGGGGGTTATATCAAGGGAGATATAACCAAGCACATTTCACGAAATTCTTTTATACACGCGAGCTCAAAAGAATGAGTAGAGTGATGTCCGACAAATACACTAAAGTGATAATTTACAGCGAGATCTACACCGAGAGTCATTACCCGACTGACGACAAGTTAATATATAAGATTAGAATGCGCCAGCCAAGGATGTTGACATGAGGGGGAGAATGATTGGATGTTAGTGCATTGTACTCTTTTTCCCTTCGTCCAGGTTTTATCCCACTGGGTTTTACTGGCAAGGTTTTTAACAAGGTAGTCCTAACAAATTAAGAATATTGTATTCTTCCCATCAATGTTGATGATCATTCAAGGGGGAGTGTTATGGAGCATGTGGTCGAACAAGTTCATTCATGTGAATAATAGACAACTAAAATGCCTATCTAATGGGATCTTTATCCCTTATATAGATGACCAAGAAATATAACTCTCATTCTCTCTTATTATCTCCCTTTGCAATTCTAGATTCTCTCTCCTTTTGCAATTCTAAATACAGTGCATAACTATTTTACAACAACATCCACTATATTAAAGTATTATTATTATATAAAGAAGGTTATAGAACCTTATGAGAATAAGATAATATAAATTATAGTCAAATTCTTTTATTAGCATTGTAAGATCCTGAAAAAATCTATAATACGAGTATCTTGAACTTCTCAAGATAAAATTCAGATATCAACTTTGATATACATCATCGATCATAATTTAGAGTGATAAATATATTTCTTTCTTTTTTCTTATGAAAATCTAGTAGAAATTATTAATTATTTTACGTTATATTTTAAGTATTTTTAATTTTACATTTAATAGGAGAGTTTTCAATGGTTTTCTATTTTATTATAGGCGTGTTAAAAATCTTTTATCTATTTTTATTTCATCCTAAAGTTTAAATTATAAATATAAAAAAAATGATATACCACCTTCCTTTCTTACCGTGATAAAAGGGTAATACTAATATTGAAGGGTAAAGAATTAAAGCGATCCTTAAAACCAACATGTTCACCTTCAATAAAATTAAATGGAAGTAGGTGTATATAGTAAAAAATGGTCTAAATGTGCACTTCTTTTTCTGAAGGTAAAAATAATTTTATTGATTCGAGCTGCAATGAATCTATAGATCCAAGATACAAATTACTAAAAATCATAAAGGATGAAACAATATCCAAGTTAATAACATAATAATCAGTATAAATCTTACAAATTTGATAATATAGTGATTAGAATATCTACTACTTCAATTCTTCAACATATCATAATCTGATATTTTCAATTATTCTAATCCGCTTTAACTCTCTAATCATCTCCACACAAATAAAGCATCGCAATAAGACGATGAAAAACATCATATCGTAACAAGTCGACGATAAACAAAACGCCACAATAAGACATCGACAACAAGAAAAACAATATAAGACTTAAATCTTTGTAAAATAGTCATTTTATTGATCAAGAAAATGAAAGAAAGAAATGTAAAGTGATGATTTCGGGCCAAAAACGACCAAAATCATTACTTGAAAAAGGACTAGAAGTTTGCAAGATGAGAAAAGTGAGGGGAGAGGCAGTTTATAATAGAGAAGAGAAAGAGAATTGATAAAGGGTATCTTCATCTTGTAACACCCCCAAATCCCAGGGGTCTTTTTTGTTGTGTGAAGTGCGTCGTGACGAGAAAATACCTTGTCACGACACGACTCTGAGCTCACAGTCGCGACTTAAAACTTGCTCAACCATGCAGTAGTCTTTCTGGCATTTCCTATGCCTCCAACTCTTCTCCCAAAACACGTAAATTCAATACAATAACCTACATAATAAAGACAACATAAAATGAGGAAAAACTTGCCATTTATTATTTGAACAAATCAAAATGAGTTTCATTACAACTCTTTTCTCTTACATAAATAGAATTGGATAAGCGTCCATAATTTTTTACAAAATACATAATAAAGCCATAGTCCAGGCCTTCTTAGCACTAAGATATAAAACAAGGTTTCATCTCTGATATACTCGATGAAATAAATATTTTCCCACGGCGGGGTGAGCAATGCCCGATAAGAATTCTCCTAGGAATACCCTCACGAGTGCACATCGTAATACCATGATTCAACATTCATAAACACATTGAGTAAAGTAATATACATTTCTACATGAATGTCTATATGTCATACCAATGTCGAGCCCTCATTGACTCCCTCACATGCATATGCCATGTATGAAAACTATTACTGCAAAACAAAAGATTTTTGTTTTATAATTCAACTCATTGGACAACCTCCGATAAACTGCTTTATTCAAAAGGCATGTGTCTTTTGTGGGTAACGAACTTTCTGGGGTCTCACCGTAGGCGTCGTTTGCCTTCCGACACTTTCGCGGGCTTTCACCGCTGGATACATATGTCTAACCAAGGATGAAGGCTTTCCACCTAAGGGGGGTGTCTATCCCTTCTTGTTACTACCCGACACATAATTAAACTGTGCGACTCTAGGATGTTGTCATAGGCGAGCCCACTATTAAACACCAAACACAGTGTTAATTCATGCCATGCACTCACATCCGTTTCGCGCGATGTCCCCGTGAATATGCAATGCAATTATGCCATTGCAGGTTATATCATGTCACATGCATAATGAATAAATTATATCAATTCATGTGTCATCCATCATGTTATAACTCAGCATCATGGATAAATTATATCTCACACATATAATTCACATCCATCATATAACCCATGTTAATACATCAAGTAGGCATATATAAACATGGTTTCTACAACCTGCATGTCATTCAGTCAAAGCAACAACACACAAACTAGATCTTCTGTTCGGACCCGGAAACAACATATACGATTCGGCATGTCGGTCATATCAGCCCGATGACATGCAAAAATCATCATACTCAAATCCCATATTTTCCAGCAAACACAACCCGTTTTCCAGCCCATATTTTCCAACAACACAACCTGTTTTCCAGCCCATATTTTCTAGCAACACAACCTATTTTTCAGCAACACAACTTGTTTTCCAAAACTGTAGTTTGGGAACATAAAGGACCCAAAAACTGGTCCTTAAATTATCAACAGTTTGATCAGCGTTCTTTAATAACCGTTAGGGCTATACCTGTGGCCATTGAATGACCCTTAGACGAAGAATAACCAGAGTAGGAGAAGACACCTCTTGGAGCATAGACTAGCTCACTTTACGACTGTCGAACCTCTTGTTGTGGTACTAGAGACCAGTAGAAGCTAGACCTCCTTTCCTCCTCTTTTCCTTTCTTTCCTTCTTTCCTTCTTCTTTTCTCTCCTTCCTATCCTTTCCTTTCTGCTCCTCCTGTAAAACCCCAACCTTATTGAATGTTATAATAGTAGTTATTGAACTGATTTGAGGTCGAATGATAGAAGCGAGGGTGGATTAGAATTTAGAACGCTCTGGACATCATTTGGGATGAAGTGAAAATTTTGAAAATTGTAGCAGGGTGCCCTAATGAATAGTGATTTTCTTATTTTATCGGGATGGAGGGGTTGCAAGGATTTTTAAAGAAAATTTCAGTTCCTATGACTTTGAGCGATATTTAGAAGAGAATAGGAATTTAAGTAAATAGTGATTCCGGGCCGAAGAATTAGATGCAATCTTGAAATTTTTTAGTGGGCGGAAATACGAAAATGTCGGAATCAATCATGAAATCTATGAAACTGAAACGAGTGAAGCAGGGTCCGTTTGGATAGTTTCAGGCGATCGAGCGTAATTCGGATAATAATACGCTATTGTCGAATTTCAGATTTTAATATTTTAAATGCGGTTCGGTGATTTGAGCACGGAATTCAACTGTGAAGGATTTAATTTGAATAATTCATGGTTAATTTGAAGTTTAGGCGACCATAGAATATTTTTGATATTTAATCGGTATAAACGTATAAGGTGGCGAGATAAAGGCGCTATAAGGAGATATTTTATTATGAGCCAATTAAAACCTTTCTTAATGGCTAAGTCATGATTTAAATAATGGGTAAATTACTTGGTCTCATGAGAATGGACCAATGAGAAGCTTGGATAAAAGAGTAAACCACTTTAAACAAACTAATGAAATTATTTAATTTAAGGGTACTTTTGGAAGAATATTTTAAAGTCTAAAATTAGGGATTTAAGTGCTCCAAAGAGAGGAGATCACGTCCATGAGAAGGAGAGAAAGGAGGAGAAGAAAAGGAAAGGAAAGATGAAAAGTGTTGGTGTGTCTCTTCAGCACTCAGTAGACCAGTAGAATCAGGGATGAGATGAGAAACAAATAAGTTTTTTCATGGTGGGAAAGTTGGATTTTATGTTTTCATGCCTAATGATTTGATTTTCTTGTATGGATGTTAAATTAGTGGCATTTAGGGTTGAATGATGATGATTTTGAGATAAATTGAGAAAGCCATGGATTATATTAGGGTTTTGACAAATCAAGTGAATGAATGGTTAGGGGTTTGATGTAGACTTTTGTGTGATATGTTGAAATGGGTATAATGCATCAGATTTAAGTGTTTAGGTGAAAGAAAAATGGAAGAGAACACAATTTGGTAAATTTTGGGCAGCAGTCTCAGTACAGAAATGTCCTGTTTTCTGTTTTGACCAGTTTTGGTATTTTGCCATAACTTGCTCATTTCAGATCGGAATTAGTGATTCAAAATTCTGGGTAAAATAGACTTCTAGGGAAAAATTTTATCTAAAGAAGTTCATACAAATTGTAAACTTAAAGTGCCCAGAAAATGGTTCAAAGTGGAGCTATGTGCAGATTCTGTTCTGCCAAACTATGAGTTATTTGTTATTGCAGATTGTGGTATATGGTTGAGGCTTTAGAGACGGAATTTTAAATTGAAAATTTAAAGAGATGTTATTTGATATATCAAAGAACTGATCTGGAGAGATTCATAAATTTTGAAGACCGTTTGAATAATTTTGAGTCATAAAGTCTATAGGGTATGGTTGGAAAAGGTTGGCCAAAATGAATGAGTTTAGTGCTTAAGGGTAATTTGTTCATTTGGCTTTAAATGAATGTGTATAATTGGATTAAAATGGAAGTTATGGTTAATGTGTAATTGTGATTTTCTTGGAAAGGTGAAAAGGACTGTCGGACGAGACGGAGACTCAGGAAGCAAGCGGAATTGAGCGGTGAACTGTGAGTGAAATGATATTTTGAGAATTTAGTTTTTAAAAGTGAATGGTTTTAATGTTAAACTGAAAGTTTAATGTAAATTTTTATGTAAATGTTAAGGCATATGGAAATGTTTTATATTGCATTGTTTTATCTTGCATCAATGCATATATTTATATGTGTATTAAATATGTATGCATATGTTAAGGTATTATGAAAGTTTAAAATGTTTAAAGTATGCATATGTGTTTTAATGATAAAGTAAAAGGATTTAAATGTATTTATAAATGTATTTTGAAGAAATGTTTTACTGATGGTTACCCTAAGCCCCTATATTTATTATGATGATATCGGCGAAGTACTTTAAAGCGTGTAAGGATTAAGAGGGTAAAGTTACATAGGTTACTAACTGAGGGAGGAAATAGGTGTCTAGAGTAATATCCTTACACGTGAAGTACTATAAAATTTGGAACCCTATGCAAGCGTGAGTTTCTCCGCGGCGTAGTAGGTTATGGCTGGAATGTATTGTCCCTCACCGTCGGTACCCAGGAAACTGTTCGATTGTGTTTATTCCCACAGGTTCCATCTGAAGAATGAAAGAAAGAAATAAAAAGAGAAAGAAAGTTTAAGGCATAAATGCTTAAAGCATAAATGGATTTTAAATGCATAAGTATTTACTTGAAAAGAAAGTTTAGGCATAAATTCTTAAAGCACAAATGGATTTTAAGTAAGTATTTATGGAAAGAAAGTTTAAGGCATAAATTCTTAAAGCATAAATGGATTTTAAATGCATAAGTATTTATTGAAGAAAGTTTAAGAGTATAAATGTTTAAAGCATAAAGTGAAAGTTTTAATGGTATAAGTATTTATGGAAAGAAAGTTTAAGGCATAAATGTTTAATGTATAAATAGTTTAATTGTATAAGTATGTATTATTTTGATATGTCTTGAAAATGTTATATAAAATGAAAATGTACACTCATGAGCTCGTTTAGCTCACTCTTTTCCCATATGTTTCAACAAAATATTTTCGGGACTGAGACGGGTGCATCGGTAGAGTACCCTCACATTGAGTGAGTCGAGGCTATCGGGGAGGCCGGCGCATGTGACTGCATTGAAAATAATTTGCATATTGTGTATGTGAATATTTTGTCATGTTTTGATAAAATTATGCATGGAATTGAAAGAAGGTTTAAATGTTTTGATGATTTGGAAAGAAATAAATGTATATATATGTATATTGTGTTTGATTAGATTTGTGGACGAGAGTCCCTAATGGCAAGTGATAGTTAGAGTTTAGAAGTGTTTTTAAATGTTTTCATCAGGTTTTGTAAATTTAGGAAAATCCGAGAAAAAACGAGAGGAAACTCTGGCGATTTTCCTGAAAAATCTAAGTGTTGGAAAAGAAAGAAAAAGAAATTTTTGCTTACTTAAGCAGCATTATTTTTAAAAGATATGTGAAGAATTGTAAAGGGTTCGCTCCACGGATTTTAATTTATGGTTTAAGGAAAGGTTTCTATACATACATTGGAGTGTCGGAGGTCCCCTCGGGTTCATGAGAGTTAATCGGGTCAGATCCCTTCACCTCCTCTCCCGAAATGCTATCTTTTCCATTCAATCTCTCTCGCAGGAATTGATTCTCCACTTCCCTATTTTGGTGACACATGGTATCCATGTGTCATCCTCATAATGCTTTCCCTTTACAAGTTATCCTTCCCATGTGACAAATGGTCACCATGCTCTTTGCCATGTGGCATCACCACCCTGTGGCTTATCATGCGATAGACATGATGCCATGTGGCATCATGCTTACATACCCAGTCATTTGTTCGATTTGGCCTCGAAATCGTGAAATTCCCGACCATCTCGGGAATTCAACGTGATTCGACAAGGTAACTAGATTTCGCGAGATGAGCTCAAATTTGTGCGGAGTCCGTGTTGTCATCGAGATCTAGAAAGTTCCGAACTTCTTTGACTGTATGTTTACTTTACATGGGTTTTCACAAATATTGATTAATTGAATATAAACAAAATGATATACTTCCTTCCTTTCTTACCGTGATAAAAGGGTAATACTAATATTGAAGGAGTAAAAGAAAATAAGTGATCCCCCTTAAATCAACATGTTCACCTTCCAATAAATTAAATGGAAATGGGTGTATATGGTAAGAATGGTCTAGCTGGATGCCCTTTTTTTTTATCTGAAGGTAAAAATAATTTTATTGATTCAGACTTGCAATAGATCGATAGATCCAAGATGCAAATTGCTAAAAATCATAAGGGGTGAAACAGTATCCAAGTTAATAGCATAATAAATCAGTTTAATCTTACAAATTTGATAATATAGTGATTAGAATATCTACTACTTCAATTCTTCAACATATCATAATCTAATATTTCAGGTGATCTAATCAGCTTGCTCTCTAATCCTCCACGCAAATAAAGCATCGTAATAAGACGATGAAAAACATCATATCGTAACAAGTCGACGATAAACAAAACACCATAAATAAGACATCGACAACAAGAAAACAATATAAGACCTAAATCTTTGGAGAATAATCATTTTATTGAGCAACAAAATGAAAGAAAGAAACGTAAAGTGATGATTTCAGGCCAAAAACGACCAAAATCATTGCGAAGGGACTAGAAATAGGCAAGATGAAATGAGGAGACGGTTAGAATAGAGAAGAGAGAAGAGAATTGAATATGATTTGTACAATAATATTAATAATGACAACTAGATGATGCACTTATCCTCCTAATAAATTAGAGTGAAAATAGGTGCTAACATCGACCACCAAAAAATGCCAAAAAAAAAATTTAAATACCCAAATGAAAATGGGTGTATATGCCAAGAATAGTCTAGCTGGATCCACATGTCACTGATGCTACCTTCCACCCATGTCCAACTTCCAATAAATTATATTGAAAATGGGTGCATATGCCAAAAATAAGATTTAAAAATTAGTATAATTTATAAGCCGGCTACATTTCCCAATTCATGCAAATTCATGTCTTCCTTCCAATTAATCAAACTAGCCATAAAACAATGTGCATTTTCAATGATATTTTCATTCTGGTTCACCAAAGAAATCTTTGCTAACACTTACCACTTCCAACTGGATTAGATCACTGTGTAATTGTTAGTTAGGTTAATACAATATTTTTCTAAAATTGATAATTCATTTCAAATATAAGGTCCCGGGTAGGCCTACAATATTTATAAAAAGAAAAAAATAAAGAAAAAAAGGGTTTAAACTTGACCCAAGGATTGGAGATTTCTGAATTCTATAAAATTTTGGGATAATTAAAAGCAAATAAATTGAAGAACAATAAAATAAAATAAAAACCCTTTTTAAATGATTTAATATATCTACACCACCATTCGAACTCCTTATTCTTTCAAACATGTGATCATTTTAAAAGTTATCCAAATGTTTTTTTTTCCACTAATTCTAGTAAATGTACAACCTTCAATAAAACAAAAGCAGAGAAAGTATATACCTTATTAAAAAAAATGTAAGCATAAAATGAGAAGTACATACGTTACATATTTCAAAGGATATATATATATATATATATTTGAGGGTAATAAGCTTATTCATTGCTTAAAAGAGAGTGAATTCATACAAGAGAATAAGTAAACACGGTGGGACTACCATGGAAATGTGAAGCCCTCGCTATAGTGTGAGCTACGACATTAGCTTGTCTCCTAACAAAACAAATTTTGAAACCACTACTCTCATAAAGTAAAATATGACAATGATGCACGAGAGAGCCAAACTTTGAGATATCTTGAACTGTACTTGCAATTGCATCAACTACACCCTTGCATATAATTCAAAAAAGCACTTAGATAACCCCATGGAAAGAACCCGAGTGTATAGCTTCAACAAGACCGGTTATTCGACCTCCTAATAACCGACCCAAGCCATTGAAATAATTTGACTAGCAGCGACAAAAGGGGCAGTATCATCACAGCAATATCATACCAACCATGAAATTACTATTTTGGAAAATGGCCCCATCAATGTTACATTTTAGCATTCCAGTAAGTGAACGTTGCCATACTGAATTATCCACAATCGAAGCATGAGGTAAAGACAGGTCTTGGCATTGTCTAGCATGTAACGGTCGAAACGAGATAGTCATAGCAAGAAGAACAGCTTTTGTTGATGAGATATGCTCACTTTTCGCATCGCACATTTCTCGACGCCAAATACCCTAAATAACCCGCGAAAAAATTTACCACGATCCCTCCTCATTAAGAAGCGCCACCTAATTAAAAGACCAATCATTAAAGCATTCACATGTTCTGGTGAAGAAGTCAATCTTGTACACAAATTTTACGCCGCCCGACACTTTGTGAATGGGCAAGCAACAAACATGTGCCAACAATTTTCTACATCACTATCACACAGCACACAAATTAATGGAACCATTAACCCTTTTGTTTGCAATATGCACACCTCTTAGGTACAACATCCCCACAACCTTTCCACAAGCAAAACTTTAATTTGGAAGGACTTTACGTCAAATCATCTCCCATTGCCCGGTACATGCATGTCGGCATTGGAAGTCAAGGAATTCTGATAGCCTATATCCAGATTTTATGGAATAATGTCATTTTGCTGAAATGCCATAATAGACAATCCTAGTACCAAACCGAGGCTTAAGAAGATGTCTACAAAATAGCTCTAGCATCCCTTACAAACATATCTTCCAATCAAAGCTTTGTACCATTCGTTACGGTTAGGAACCATCAAATCATGAACATAAGTGTCCTAAGTGAACTTGCAAGGGAGTAATGTTCCTACCGCCGCCAATTTTCCATCTCTGACCTCCATCCAAACAATACTCTTGAACTCCAAAATGCTTCTTCATGTGAAGCTAAGTTGTCATCCTAAGCTTGCCTTGAAAAGTCCCTCCTTGGGTAATATCTAGCTTTGTAAATACGAGAAATTAGAGCATCGGGGTTAGAAAGCAACTTCCAACCTTGTAATGTTAGTACATAAAATTATTAATAAAAGTACATAAAATTCATTAATAAAATAAATAATTATTAATAAAAGTACATAATTATTAATATCTAGCTTTGTAAATATGAGAAATACGAGAAATTAGAGCATTGGGGTCAGAAAGCAACTTCCAACCTTGTAATGTTAGTACATAAAATTGTCTTGTTACAAAAGTACATAAAATTCATTAATAAAATAAATAATTATTAATATTAGTAATGAAAGAAATATATTATACTATAATACTTATCATTACACAACAAAAATAGTTAAGATTTTAGAAATCGATTAACATTTTAGAAAATAAAATTTAAAATAAAACAAATTTCTTAGATAAAACAACCACCATTAAAAACAATTTGATAAATATAGTGACAAGCTTATAAATTAGATTTTATAAAAATAGAAAATAGTTTAAATAATTATGCGGCTATTTGAAGATTGGAGAGTAAATAGTTAATTAAATTTTAAAAAATCTTAACATTTAATCTAACCTAAGATATACTGCCACTACATTGTAACAAAGTGTTTAGTTGTCAAAAAAAAAAAAAAAACTATTACTCCATGTTCTCCCAAATATATAACAGCGAGACCATATATAATAAACGAAAAGAGAGAGAGAAGGCGATTTGTTGGTGGAGAGTGGAAGTTGAGAGAGTAGGGAAGGAACTAGAGACATGTTGTCTTGAACTTTTGTGGTGTATTTGTGACTTTCCTCTTCTTACTGCGCTTATCATTCCTTTATCTTTTAATTATGATCATCTTGGGCTTGAGGCGTAGATGCATCCCACAACTTTTTGCTTTAAAGGCTGTGTCTAATGGAGTTGAGAGTCGGAGTTGTAATCACAATATGGAGTAGTTGAGTGAGAGTTGCAATCAAAGCCCCAGCCTTGAAGTTGTTCCACCTTCTGGATTAACACTCATTCGAAATGCACATTTGAGGGAAAAAGGACACCCCTAATGCTTCTAAACACTCTTCTTTAAAGTAGTTATCAAAATTGAAAGTCTCCCATATATAAGTCACTCACTTGTATAGATTGATCACCACAGAATATGCTCAATTCACATTCAGGATGATAATCTCTTGTCTTATCATCATCAGGAGGAAGATGAACAAAATGGAAGAATAAAGCAGATCCCAAGAAGTTATCTTTATACCATTTCTTTGGGAGCTCTATAGTTCACATCCCATTCTCTTATCACTCACCCACTCTGGTATTAATCCAGTCCTGCCCCATGTGAGAACAGCATGAATTCCCTGGAAGTCCATGTACCAGTCTTTTTTGTGTCCTAGATTACGCATAGAGTAGCGTGACATGTAAATTAATCTCATGTCAGCCTTGATACAAATTGTAAAAAAATTTGCAGGGTGATTTGATTAAAAGACCTTTAGAAAACACAATTTCAGAAATTTGACCCATTATCAGTTTTTGGCATGATTTTGACAAAAATACCATCTTTGTTTTCTTGCAAAAGTAATACTTTCTTTTAAGAGATAATGTAAATACATGAAATGAAAAGGGGCATTTTTGTCCAAAAATAGTTATTTTTCAAGAAAAAGCATGGGATAGGTTAGATTCACAATTCTTGAATTATTTGATTTATATTAACCAAGTATTTCCTAATTTTCAAAGGTCAGTGTAGAATTCAAGTCACAGTACCTCGATATATAATTTGAAGGAGTTGAGGAGAGAATACTAGAGTATATCTACTGTTGAAGCTTTGAGACATGGACAATGGTGTACTTGTATTAGTCTTAGGCTTGACGGAAGCTTTGGGATTTCTTCACGTACTGGGCTATGATTCATGTAAAGGCTTTCTAGCCTAGAAAGTTGAATGATGCCAGTAGGTATGCGACGAATATGGTTTCCACTCACATCCAAAGACCGTAGTGAGGATAGGCACCATAAATCTGAAGGATCCCGACCCGAATTAACCTCATGAGCCGGGGGACCTCAGGCACTCAATGGATATGAAACTTTCCTTAAAGCTGTCAATTAAAATCCATGGAAGCGAACCCTTTACAATCTTTAACATTTCTTTAGAAAATAATGCGAGCAGTGATAAATTTTTTTTTCTTTTCTTTTGTTTTTTTTTCAAACACTTGGATTTTGAAAAATTGGCCCAGGACCTCTTGTTTTTCGGACTTTCCCAAATTTACAAAACTTGATAAAAGCATTTAAAAACACTTATAAACTTCCAATTTTATACTTCCATATTAGGACTTCTAGTCCACAACCCAATCGACACAATATACATACATATACATTTGTTTACTTCAAATCATCAAAACATTCAAACCCTGCCTAAATTCCATGCACATTTTTATCAAAGCATTTTGGGCTTGAGCGGACTTAAGCCGACCGCCTAAATACCTCATCACGGATCAAAGCCGCATAGTTCCTTTTCAACTTTATACATATACATATATACATAACAAAATGTTCGACATAAACAATATGCAAAATTATATATCTGATGAAATCACGAATTAGCCGTCTCCTTGATGGCTCGACTCAACACCTTAGGGGCAGCTCTACGTGCACCTATCTCGAGTCTGAAAATGTTTTTGAAACATAGGGAAAAGAATGAGCTAAAGGAGCCCAGTGAGTGTACAGTTTCATCAAAATAACCTTTTCAGTATATATCAAAGCAATAATTACTTATACAATTAAAATCAGTTTATACCTTAAGCATTTATGCCTCAAACTTTCTTTCTTTCTTTATAATAAATACTTATAGTATTTAAAAAATCAATTTAGTGCCTTAAACATTTATGCCTCGAACTTTCTTTTATTTCCTTAACTCTTTCTTTACGATGGAACCCGAGAATAAACACACGAAACGATTTAAGTGCGGCGGTGAGGGCAGTCACATTCCGAGTCATAACCACTCACAGCTGGAGAAACTCACGCTTTGCATAGGGTTCCAGTCATAGCACTTTATAACGTGTAAGGATATTACTCTAGACACCTATTTCCCTCCCTCAGTTAGCAACCTATAACTTTACCCTCTAAATCCTTACACGTTTAAAGTACCTCGGCGATGCTCAGTCATGCAGTCATAGGGGTTTAGGGTAACCATCGAGTAAAACATTTCTTCAAAACCACATTTATAAATCCATTTAAATCCTTTACTTTATCATTAAAACACAAATGCATTCTTTACATTTTTAAACTTTCATAATACCTTAACATGTCATACATATTTCATATACATATAAATATATATTGATGCAAGATAAAACATTTCCATTAAACTTTCAGTTTAACATTAAATCATTCACTTTTAAAAACTCAATTTTCAAAATATCATTTTCACTCACAGTTCACCGCTCAATCCCGCTTGCGTCCCGTTGAGTTCTCGTTCCCGTCCGATAGTCCTTTTCACCTTTTCCAATAACATCACAATTACACATTAACCATAATGTCCATTTAATCCACCATATACACTCATTTCTATATTCTTATTCCTCTAGGAATCTATTTTACTTAGAATTGGAATCAATCCAATCGGATCATCAAACTAAAGTTATGGCATTTTCATGCCAACTGGTCATTCTGGAATTTTCTAGTGACAGTTTGTATTACTCATTTTCCGAGGTCTTGACTTCATATTTTGACACTATGTCCTTATACTCATTTAAAGCTAAGGTGCTAAGGGTTCTATTCAATTGAATCACCCAGTCGAACTGAGAAACTCGCTACGTCCAAATAACCGGGCTAATCTATGTTCAAAAACTGAACCAAATTTGGCTTGCATGGTCCTACTTTAGTGAATATTTAGCCTTATGATCAGAATGTGTGATACCTTCTTCTTAAGTTTGTTCTCCTTCAAGTCTATTTTACGTAGCTACTTAAATCACTCAAATCGGATCCAAATTGAGCAAGTGATGGCCAAAATACAAAACTGGTCAAAACAGAAAACAGGGACATTTCTGTACCAGAAATTCTTGTAAAAATTGACCAAAATGTGTTTCTTCATTTTTTCTTTCACTCTAAACACTTAAATCTGATGCATTATACCCATTTCAACATAAATACACACAATTCACTATCAAACCCTAACCCTTACTCCTTGATTTTGTCAAACCCTAACCTAAACCATAGCTTTCTCAATTGATATTCAATTCAAAAAGCACCATTAAACCTTAAATACCATCAATTTAACATCCATACCAGAATTTAAGACATTAAACATGGAAAACATCAAACCCTAACTTTCCCACCATGGCTTACTTGTTTCTTGAGTTTCTTTGGCTCCTCTCCTTGATTACCACTTGAAGATCACTTGAAAGCTTGAAAAACAAGAAAACTCACCTCCCGACTTGGATTTCTCCTTTCTCTTCCTCTTTCTCCTTTCTCCCCTTTCTTTTCTCTCTTTCTCCTTTCTCTCCTTCTCATACGTGATCTCCTCTATTTGGAGACTTAAATCCCTAATTTTGCTTTTAAATTCCAACTTTCCAAAATTACCCGCTAAGTCAAAATTCAATTAGTTTTATTTGTAAAGTGAATTACCCTTTAATCCAACCTCTCATAGGTCCATTTTATGAGACCAAGTCATTTACCATTATTTAAATCATAACTTAGCCATTAAGAAAGATTTTTATTGGCTAGTACAATTAAATATCTCCATTATAGCGGACTATCTCCAGTTTCGCCTTTTTCTTGTTTTTATATCGATTATATGTCAAAAATATTCTATGATCGTCTATATTTAGAAATTTGAACATAAAATATTCTAACTAAATCCTTCCGCAGTGAATTTCGGAGCTCTGAAATCAGAAATCGAATTTAAATCATTAAAATCGGTAATCGGACAATAGCGTGTGTGCAGTGCGTTCGGATCACTGGAAACTATCCAAGCAGGACTCCGTTTCACTTTATTTCAGTTTCGTTAGTCTTTATGATATATTTTGGACATTTTATTATTTTATTGATTCCAGAAAAATTTCAACGAACCACAGAATTTTTCGATCCAGGAAATCACTATTCACTTAAATCTCCCTATTCTCTTCTAAATATCAGTTCAAAGTCATAGGAACTGAAATTTCTTACAAATTCCTTTGCAAACCCCTCCATTCGGATATAATAAGAAAAATCATTATTCCTTAGGGCATTCGGTTACAATTTTCGAAAATTCCACTTCATGTCCAAATGACGTCCGGAGCATTCTAAATTCTAATCTACCCTCGTTTCTATCATTGGACCTCAAATCAGTTCAAAAACTACTATTATAACATTCAATCAGGTTGGGGTTTTACAGTAGCTCAGTTGGTACCAGAGATGCTTCCCATTGGACTAAAGACCCTAGGTCCTGGGTTCGAATCTCTGGGGAGGCGAAAGGAACTCAGTGGGAATGAGGATATCCTATGAGTGAGCTTCCACCGAAGAGAATTTGCCATGAGGTGGTCACGAAGGGTGGGGAGTCTCCGCAAAATCCTTTGTGGATTTCTCCTTCCATCAGATTTCTACCACCTATTTATAGTACCTCTAAGCAAAATTGCAGGCTTCTCAAGCTGTCAGGCAATTTCTGGAGTTTTGGACAGTTACGAACATGAAGGCTTCCAAGACGTGTCAAATTACCAATGCTGTTTGGAAGAGTCAGGAGGTTCTCACAATTGATCAATTCCAAAGTATAAAGATCTTTTAGATGTCCAATTGATGATGCTTTTTTGTGTTATAGTGCCATTCTACACCCACCTGGGACACCGCCATTCCACCCAAACAAAGTTCTGTCAAATGTTCCAACTCCTCAATCATCTCCTAATAACCCCCTATATCTAGATTTGAACAACCATCGAGCCAGAATTGATGAAGGGAATTCAATCCACAAATGCTACCTCGAAGACTCTTCAAATTTGCGGTTTTCCAAACTGGGAGTGAAGTGCAGTGAGATGAAATTTATTAATTAGGGTAATTCTTTAATGTGGAGTCCACTTATAAAAACTATATAGGCTCCCCATATTCCTTTGGATCTCAAAGGAAATTCTCAAGATTTGAGCAACCACGACATCGAGCTCTCGAAGAACTATCAAATGACAATATTTATTGATGAGTATCTTAAATACTCATTTTATCCCTATGTTTTTCTTAGTTTTTTAGTGTTTTTATGTTAAATAAGTGTCATAATGCTCTAAATGTTCATATTTATGATTAAATCAATCATTTGGTGGAATTGTGCGAAATTGGAGTGAAAACAAAGCGAAAAAAATGGAAAATCAGCAAACAATGCTGCAACCATACGACGGCAGCCTACGTATTTTTGACATTTTCAGCTATAAGATGAGTTTCAGAAAGCTGGCATCAGGCTTTATATGGATGGATTTTACACTTCAAGAGCTTTCCAACGATACTAAGATCGCATGATTTGGAGTCCGAGATGAAGAAGTTATGAAAGATGCCAAAAGCGGAATCGACTCAAGCGTGAGTAATTCACGTTGGCGTGAGCCCTCACTCTACAACGTGATTTCTATCACGCTACGGTGTGAAGCTCTCACGCGCTCTAGCGTGATCTTCCCAAACTTGTTTTGAGCATTCATTCCATGGGTGGGCTCCCAAGGTTTTGTCGGTTTGAACTTTTCTTTCATTATTCACTTCATCATTGGAAGTCGAAGTGAGCCATTAATGAAATTTCTAGAAAAATAATAATTACATGTACAATTAAGCTAAGATTTCTCTCGTGAATAAATTGAAACAAACTAACAACGACTAATTAATAGAAAAATACCAGTGAAAACCTTGTGTAAAATGATTTTTTTTTCTTTTGAAAAGAATGATTCTTGTTATATACTATGAAAAACTCAGATTATTGAATTTATATGTATTTTGATATTAACTATTATTCTCTATGTTGAAAAAGTCATAAATATATATTCAACCTAATCATATTTATCATAATTTAAAAATATTTTTTATAAAATAACTCAATAAAAAGTTTAATAAAAAATTAAAATAGATAAAATTTGGACAGTTCGGACCATTGAATAAAAGTAGAAGCATATATTATAAAACAATGATGACTAAGAATAAAATAAAAACATGTTTAGCTCAAAACGTAAAACGGTTACCGTTTCAAACAAGCAAAGGATATAAAAAAGGAAATGGTGGGCAATGGATTGAAAGGAAGCATAACATTTATTTTAGGCTGGAAAAGTAGAAGGAAATGAAATTTGAATGAAAATAAAATATAAGCTTAAAAATTAAAATTAATTTTAGGTAAACTCATTTTAATTTGTTCTCTTTATTATATAGAACTAAACATGAGAAAATATGTAAACTTTAATGAATTTTGATTATATTTTATATTTTGATATTTATATAATGAAATTAAATATAAGAAAATCAATTTTCTTAGTAATTTTTCCTAATAAATTTTCTCAAAAATAAGAAATGTTCAATAGTAGAGTATCAAATGGTAAAAAGTAATGAGTAGGAAAGTGGAAGTTTTTTAAAATAATAGAAAAGGCCACCAAATAATTCAAAAAGTAACTTTTGTTTTTCTTATGATTGTAAGTGTAGTACTGTCACGAGAGTAGATGAATAGGATAGAATTTTCATACCCACCCGTTAAACTTTTTTTTTTTTTTAAATTTATTTTATTTTAAAAAAAATTGTTTTAATTTTAATAACATTGAAAATATATTTCATAAATAATTACAAATTATTTTTTATGAATTTTTGACAATGTTAAGCACTTTAGATTCTGATGTAATAAAGCGTCCCAAACTTGAACTGGAACCCATTCCATCCTTGATGTCCTGCATTTTTAAACTTTCAATGCTCTACCAATTGAGCTAGTAGGCGTGTGGACTATGACTTATTTTATTTAAAAGTATTTTACTATTATTATTTAGAGGTGAGAAACAAACCGATTTAGATTCTATTCAGGCCAATGTTTGGTTGAACTAACCAGACCTTATGCAGATTGCGGGCCAAAATAGGTTGAATAATAAAAATATTAAAATTTAATTTCACTAATTTTTAAATATTTTATGAAATAAGATTTTGTTTAAAAATATACTTATATTTTGTTTTATGTTGTTAAATTACTATATGCTAAATTATTTTTAAATTGTGTTTTTATTTTAATTATTTTCGCCTGAGTATTATCTTATTTTATTAAAACAATTGAAATTATTAAACTAATTGTTCTTTTTTATTTAAAAAATATTTTAATAAAAAAGAAACATATATTTTTCATAACTAGAAATATTTTCTAGCTACCCCTCATTTTCTCCCATATGTTCTCTCTTCTAGCCTCTTTTCCATTAGGAAGTAGGGATGAATTTTTGTCATTCTTAACGTGAAATCACTCATCTACATTACTTTTTATCATTTTCTTTCTCAATAAAGTGTTCTTTCACAAATATATGGGTTTCTAATTTGTTTTCTGTGATTTTGTCTCCGGCTTGTTACGGCGTGTGGTTGTGTCGCCGATTTGTTACAACATGTGATTGTGTCGTCTTGGTACAACAGTTGATTTTTCGTCATCTTGTTCCGGCGTTTACTAATGTGTGGACGATTCATATGGCAAAGCATATTCGATCTGATTGAGACAACAAGTCAAATCATGGTTGTCAATATGTTGCATAAGTCATAGATATTCTCGTTATTATAGGATTATCAAATGTGTTGGCTTTTAACCGATTCACTATTAACCTAAATTTTGTGTCATCATGTTAGAATTGGATTATGTATTTCTATCAAATGTATTATGGTTGAAGCAATAAAATTATCTATTTTCAAAAAAATTTAGCCCCTTTTATTTCTAAGTTTAATAATTTATTTCAAATACAAAGCTTTAGGTATGTGTCAAACTCGTAAAAAAATTAAATTTAAAATTTTCAGAAAAATGGCAAAACAGTAATTTGCCGGAATAGTCCCGGAGGAAAAGCTGGGATTTTTCTTAATCTTGGATGACGAAACGGATTTCACCATTGGAATCGTCTTGCAAAATCTAGCACCCCAATCGAATTTTGTCGAATTCCGAGACTGTCGGAATTTCACGATTTTCAAAAAAATTGCAAAATCGGGGTATGAGTGTCCATGTGGCAGGCTGCATAAAGGTAGCCTTGCTGGCTGCATAAATGGGAGGCGGGGACCTCACCCCCAACGATTAAAAATATATATATATATATATATATATATATATATATATATAATGAAGAGAAAGGGAGTAAGAAAAGAAAGAAGAAAAAGCCAAAAGAAAAGAAAGAAGTGAGAGAGGAGGTGCGAGGAAATCCAAGAAGAAGGCGAGAGAGGAGGGAAATCCAGGCAGGAGAGGAAAGTAAACCGAGAAAAAAGAAAAAGAGAGAAGAAAGGAAGAAGAAGGAAGAAAGGATAGGAGGAAGGGGCAGAAACCAGCATCACGCGAGGAGGCGAGCAGGAAGGTAAAGCACCGGCTGCGCTACGAGAGGTAGGTTTCCTTCCTCCTACTCCAGTTATTTTACGCCTAGGGGCCACATAATGGCCTAACGGTTTCGCCCCATTTCAGGGCGAATTTAAGATGTGTGTGGTTTGGTTGTTGGACCGGTTTCACGGGGTTTCGGGACTGTTCGAGACCGAACACTATGTTCCGGGATGGCAAAATCCCGAGCAGAATGGCAAACGGGGGTGTGCCCAAATTTCCGCACACCCTTGCGAATCGGCCACGTCAACTTCGGACGGCCATAACTTTCTCATCCAAACTCCAATTCACGCGTTCTTGGACTCTACGGAAAGCTCGTTGAGTCTAGAATTTAATAAGATGAAGTTCTCAGCCAAACCGTGGGCTGAACATTGGGATGGGTCACGGACAGTTGAGGAATAGTCCGTTCTGGTTTCCAAAACTTCTGTTTTTGGAACTGGTTTGCATCTGAAATGCTTAGGGTTGCGTATGGCCTGAGCAGGGAATTGCGTGTTGGATGTTTTATGTGATATATGTGTGATAAAAATGGAAAGAATTATATGTATTAAATATAATTTATCCATGACACTTGACATGTAGTGTAATAGATATGTTGCATGTGACACGTAGCGTACATGTAAGCATGAAATGGCATGCAATGACATTTGCATTGCATTTATGCACGGGACATCACGTTGAGTCGGGTGTGAGTGCATGGTTGGGGTCGACACTATGTTTGGTGTTCGACAGTATGGTAAATCGACACTGTGTTTGGTGTTCGATGTATGTCGTGAGGACATGGTAAATTGACACTGTGTTGGTGTTCGATGTATGTCGTGAAGACATGGTTAATCGACACTATGTTTGGTGTTCGATGGTGAGCTCGGTAAAATGGGACAACGTCCAAATTGAGGCTCATGGTTACATGTCATGAAAAGTACGTGTGTAAATGCGTCAAACAAGTAGAAGGATGGAGCTTACCCTACAGAGTGAAAGACCCTGGTATATGGTTTAGACATGAAACCGTCGTGTAAGCTTTGAGAAAAAATGTTGTAAAGGCATCATGATTGTCCTACGGTGAGAACCGAATCGTGGCCTAAATACGTAACACACAGTACTTGGTAAGGAAATAAGTAGGCATTGGGGGTATCCAATGTGTCTAGAATTACAAAACAAAAAGCTTTTTTTTTGGAGAAAGGGTCAGGGGTGGGACGCCCTTAACGGTTTTTCACACTTAGCATATGCAAGTACGAGGGAGTTAGTGAGGACTCGGGAATTAGGTCATGAAGGGCTATCTTGCATTCATGACATGTAAACATTCAGGTACAACGAGTATAGGTGCCCAGATGTGTGTGATTAGCCAGTAACATTGGCATTGCACGTTTCACTTAGGTGGGGAGTAGCCTTGGTAGGAGATATATCTACTGGGCTTTGCTCACCCCGTCGTGGGACCACCCTTTCAGGTACGTGAGAAGACGGCGCTTCTTCGAGGCCGTGAGTATGAAGAAGGCCGAGTTGTGGCCTTGAGAAGTTTTTTTGTAAAATATATTAGAACAATCTAGTCTTAATATATTTTGGCATGTAAAAGAGTTGTACATCAAACTCTTGTAAAATATTATAAGAACTTGTATATTTATAAGAAAAATATATAGAAAGATGACCACGAATATTCTTCGAGTTGACGAGTTGTCAACCCGACCCCTGACTTTTAGAGTGTCACAGCATGGTATATGAGTAAACAAACCCCCGGATTTTGGGGCGTCACAGTATGTGCTAAGATATTTATTAGAAAAAAAATGAATTAATGAAGAGTTTAATTTTAGATAGGCTTAATCATCAAGGATCTTCAAATTCCATAAAATGTCTTTCTTTTTTTTTTTTAAGAGAAAATAATTTCATCGATTCAACTAGTAATACATGATAGAAACATATAATCAAAATAAATACTAAAAACCATAAAATGAAACAACATCAGGTTAATAGCATAATGAAGCGACTCAAAGCCTATACATTTGATAGTTAGTCTACATATTGACATATTACTATTGTGATAGAATACCTTTGACTCAGTTCTACAACATATTGTGACTGACCATTGATTTTATTTCTTATCTACAATAATATATCCTTGCTTGTTGGTACCCCGAGCAAATAAGCGATGGCGAAAATAAATTTGTTGTACTAAGACGACCCAACCGCCCGTTGCACCAAGACAGCGACAAACACAGAAGGTAGTGACAATCTAAAACTATAAAATTCTCAAATGCAAAAAAAACATATAAAAACCTTCTATATCTTTGTGGAATAACCGCACTTTATTGAGAAAAAAAGATGGAAAGGGTGTAGATGGGTGATTTTAGGTCAAGAATAGCAAAATATCACCCCTCCTTACTTGTAAAGAAAAGAGTTAAACAAAGAAAAGTTGGGAATGAGAGAGGCTAGGGTTTAGAGATATGTTCCACATTAAATGTCGGGATGTTAAAGCAAGATATTAAAATAAAAGCATGAAAAAACTAACCTATTAAATTGACTGACATTATCCATTATCCTTCACCTCTATATTGTTTCAAGCATTTACTCATTATAAAAATATAAAAATATTATTCTATTCAAATCGACTCATTTAATAATCTTGTGAAAATAAATTGATATAAATACAACTTGTTCTTCGAATAGATAATAATACAATATCATTGGTTTCAATCTTATTAATAACATGGATTAAAATGAATTATACATAAATCGTCTTAAAATAATCTATATATTAACATAATTCTAATTATAAGTAGCAGAGACTTAAGCTTAGCATGATTATAACTTCTATTAAAATTTAAATATATAAAAATATGTATTTGTTAAAATACTTCTTCTATTGCTTTAACTTTCAAGTTATGTTTTAAATTCTTAATTAACTTATTTAGTCATGATACAAGAGTGGAATGTAAGAAATTTTAAAAAAATCCAGGATTCAGAAAAATGTTCTAGTAAGTTGTCTTACAAGTAAATTTTATTGAAGAAATACAAAATTAAATACATATCAATCAAATAAATAATAAGAAATACGTTCATGCTTTAAAACATACTAATAGGAGTTCCATAACAGTGAATGAAGAGCCTTTTATTATTTTTCTCCTGTTCTTTCTCACCACAATGCGACACCCCAAATCTAGGTCGTTGACAACCAAATCAACCCCGGAGTGTAGTTTTGAATTTGACCGTCTAGCATTTGTTGTGTCCCTTTATCGAGATCCATATTTTCACAAAAAAATCGAGCGAGTCTCCTTTGTTGGAAGCTACACCTAACATACAACACTGTATATCGGTAAAAAATCATAACCCATCGAGGGTCTCAACGAAGTAGTATGACCCCACAAGGTCCACTCCATATCCCCAATATACATCCCTTTCTGAGACCCATTATTCATTTAAATCTAAATTGTAGAAAATAAAATGCTTAATTACGGTCTAGTAAGTCAGATTACGACCCTCTTACCATAATTACATACCCGACTATTTAGACACTAGTCCAAAGAATTTGGTTACAATTCTTTTATACAAAATACTTTCTAGGAAATACCAAAGTGACACGCCGGCTCCTTCATAATCACGGCCTGTTAGACCATCTCCACATATACCCTTTGTACAGAAGAGATTACAGCGAGGTGAGCAATGCCTAGTGAAAAATTCTCCTGCAAGAATTCACTCCTGCTAAATGCACATGCAATGACATACATTAAACATCAAATCACATTCCATATAAATAATGCAATCATATATGGAATGTTCCGTGTCATGCATGAGATGAGACTCCTCTGCGCCCCACAACCCGAGTCGATCAGGCTCCCTCACACCTGCAACACACTAAGTGTGAAAAACCATTCGGCGTGGTGTTTCACATTGACTTAAACTATTGAATGACCCTTGATTTTAATTTATCAAATCCGTGTGTTTATTCTGGATATTTGTCTTTTCTGAATCTGCCCATGGGGATCGGCGAACGCCTTCCACGACATTTTTACAGGCTTTCACTGTCGGTGATCATGTCCCCAACCACCTATAAATTTAGGGTCTTTCACCCTGAGGGATCGCTACATCTTCACGAACACACTAAATTTATTAATAATTTATTTATGCACACAGTGAGTCTCAATTTTGGGCTGTCCCCGAATTCCAAGCTCACTACACATTCACCAAAATGGTGAATAACCAACCACCATGCACCAAGCCCACGACTCGGCCACGATGTGACACACGTGCGCCATGAAATGCAATCATGCCATTTCATGCTATATCATACTACATGCAACATTTATAAATTCGGATAATTATATTTTTACATATAATTTCCATTAATCTAATTTCCATGTTAATACATCCTCAGGCACATATTAGCATGATTTTTACACACAACAACATATTATTTATTTTCCAGCAATACACACCATATTTAAATCTAGGACCCATATAAAACGGGCACCTTGGTCCCTTTGCGGTTAAATCACTTAGAGTGCTGTGATGCAAAACACACCACAAAGAACCCGAGGAACGCCCGGTCAGGATCAAAATAAATCTAAACGGTCTGGTACCTTGAAAATAGTCGAAAATTTATTTGGTGTCCCGAAAACAATCCAGAAATTCAATCGGCCCGTTTGAAAACAGTCCCAAGTGTGCTTGATTTGTCAGCGGTCGAAAATTCCCTAAAATTTAAAATCTCTACCTTAGTCCATAAAATTTAAACTAAAATTTATGGCCTCTAGAAAAAACCCAAGCCATTAAATAGCCTTTAGACTAGAAATAGACAAGTAGGAAAATTCCTACCTGCAGTGGAGTTTGTGAAACTCCGAAGATTTTGGTACCCATGCGCGGCTTCTCGATACGTGGATGAACTTTGCCTCTTAACTAGCGAAAACACGTCGATCCGATCTCCTTAGATCTTAGAGATAAAATCATTTTCCCCTTTTCTCTCTCTCTTCTCCTTTACTTTCTCCTCCTTCTTTTTTTTTTTTTTTTTAACTTTTGGACATGAAACAAATTGGCCATCGTAATATCACTCATTAGGTTCGTTTCTACCCCAAACAATTTATTTATTTTTAGTTCAAATTTATTTTAGCAACTTAACTCAAGCCATTTCCTACCTTCGGGTTTTCATAAAAAATCTAGTCAAGTCTGTGGCGATTTATCACCCAAAAATCGTAAAAATATTTCGATTGTCTCAGAATTCGAAGAAACTTGGGTCACTAGATTTCGCGAGACAAATTTAAAGGCCTGATCTAGTTTAAGTCATCAGGAATCTAGAGAATTTTCTAGGCTTCCTATGAACCATTATGGCAATTATTATTATTATTATTATTTTCATTTCACGAAAATTACTAATTTTCTCGGGTTTACATTAGTGTGGCGTATGAGAAACCCGAGGTCCATATCTTTCGAGATACCATCACCTTTGACACTCCAAAAAAATTAGGGTGGTTAACAACATTGCTTATGGAATATTAGTAGTCACCTTTACGTATATTTTCTTACAAATATACAAATTCTTATAATATTTTACAAGAGTTTGATGTACAACTCCTTTAAACTTTTACATGCGAAATATATTAAAACTAGATTGTTCTAATACATTTTTACAAAAAAATACTTCTCAAGGCACAACTTGGCCTTTTTTGTGCTCACGAGCTCGGACGCCGTCTTCTCGTATGCCTAGAAGGGTGGTCCCACGGCGGGTGAAACCAGCGATGAAGTGTCCTGCGAGTTTCTTTCACGCTAGTCTTGCGTCTGTATGCACACACCACATTTAAGTAAAAACATTCCGTTCCTACTCAAATGTCTACATGTCATGGATGAGAAATGTGACTCACCCTATCCCATATCACGAGTCTAATCCCTGACTCCTCACATGCATCGCCAAATGTGAAAACTTATCATTGGTGTTTCACCCAATGACCTTTATCGAAAAAAAAGAGGCTTTTGTTTTTTAAATCAAATCTTTGGACAACCTAGATACTTGCTTCATTAAGCCACTTGGGCCAGTCTCGACCGTGGACAGTCTCCGACTTGGACAGTCTTTGAAAGTGAATGATCTCCGTCGTGGGCTTGATCTCCCGGTGTGGATAGTCTCGGGCGGTGGAAAGTCTCCCAGCGGTGACGGTCTCAGGCAGCGCTGGGCGATCTCAGGCCACTGGACAATCTCAGGTAACGATTTATTTTAAAGCAACAGATTTGTCTCAAATCATAACTTATTAAACTATGGACAGTCTCCGATAACGGCTTTATTTTAAAGCTATGGAATGATTGTCGCGACTTTATTCTGAAACATGGAGCGGTCTCCAGATAACCTCTTTATTTCAAGCACTGAAACGGATCTCAGAACTAACCTCAAAACCATGCGACTCATTGGGCGTGATCCATGTTACCAAGCCCACCATCAACACGAACAAGGTGTCAATCTACCCCTATGCCCGCAGCCAGTTATGAACTGAAGCACAATACCGACTGAGCCATGCACTCACACCGACTCGTGATGTCCATTGCATATAGTACAATCATGCATTTCATGCTGCTGCCATGCTACATGCAACATTTATAAATTCGGATAATTATATTTTTACGTAATTTCCATTCAACACAATTTCCATGTTAATACATCACTCGACACATATTAACATGATTTTTACACAACTGTATATTATTTATTGTTTTTCCCAACAACCACACATCACAAAATGACGAATCTGGGACCCATATAAAAAGCAGGGCACCTCTTGGTCCCTTCACGGTTAAATCGCAGAAATTACTATGATACGAACACCACAAAACCTGAAGGCATCAGTCTGGATCAAAACCAAACCTCCAACCACGATCCGAAATTGCCCCATAACTTGTCCGGACTATCCAAAAACAGTCCCGAAAATTCCAGCCTTATTGTTAACAGTCCCAAAAATTAAACCTTGGCTGATAGAAAGCAAATCAAGAAAATTCTAAGCATTTACCTTTCGATCTAAATTTTAGGACTGAAATTCTGACCCCTCACAGCCTCAAAAAACCCCAAGCCATTACATTTAGGCTAAAAAATTCCAAGTAGGAAAATTCGCTTACATACCGTGGGTGACGAAACTCAAGACCACGGTACCGCAGCGTAGCTCGATCGTGGACGACTTTGCCTTTGCTCAGCGAAACCTACGGTCCTATTTCGGTAGATCTTAGAGAGAAGCAAATTTTTTTTCTCTCTCTCTTCTCGCTCTCACTCTTTGCCATTTTTGCCTTCCAAAATGGCCTTCTCCCCTCCTTTTTGACTTTTCTCATTTCCTTATTTGTTTTTTTTTTTCCTTATTTTTTCTTGTTTGCACCATTATTTTCTCCACTTGACACTTGGCTCAATGTGGGCCATTCCACACAAGTGCTCCATATCATGTCATGTGTCACCCGATCTTCGATGCCTCGAAAAGCGTGAAATTTTGGCTTTGTCTGGGATCTTTCACGACCACTTACAACTTTCAACTCGATAGTTTTCTTTACCTTAATGGTTAATTCGGGGTCCATAATTATATTATTAATATCATTATTATTACAATGACAAATAATTCATGTATTTTCATAGAAAAAATAAGTATAAAGTATTCATGCTTGCCTAATATGATTCATGATATATAATTAATAATTTAGAAACATAGAAAAGAAAACGATTAAAACAATTGAAATAAAATTTTAACCCACAATTCTATGTGATAGTATATTCCTTGGTTGATCCATATTACCGCGTTCAATTTTCCTTTTCCTCTCAAACTTTTACTTCTAAAATTAGTATGGTTGAAATCATACTCAATTTGACTTCCTAAACATGGATCAACTCATATTAAATTTTAAATAAAATTATATTCTTGTACCAATAAATTTTTAGGATACCATACAAATTTTTTCTATAGTTACTAAATCTTTATTAAAAATCAAAGAAAATAACGAGATGATTAATACATTTCTTAAAATAATTTCCTACCTGTGAAATAGAAAGTATTTTGAATTTATTAAATATCTTATAAAACTTTTTATGGAATTTTCTTCATATATTATTTTTATTTTAGACTAAGGACAAGTCTTTTAATTGCTTTTAATAAATAAATGTGTGTGTGTGTGTGTATTTATCACATGTTTATATAGTGTAAACAAATATTTAGTAGCTTCTTATATAATGCTTGAAAAAAGAAACTTATTTTTATATTTCAATTTTTAAAGTAAGTTTTATGAATTGAATAGCATAGTATATAAATCTTTTATAAATAACCTTACTAAAAAATGTTTTGATAAGTTCCTACTATAAAAGAAATTTATTTAATAAATTAATATATAACTTTCTAAAATTCCTCAAGTAATGAAAAGCGATGATACTTGTATATTTTATTTAAATTCCTTTTATTATTAGAGGAGAAAGGTGAAGTTAGTTATGTTGGATACATTTATAATTACAAGAAAAATAAATTCTAAAAACTTGAAAGGAAAAAAGTATATATTTGATTATTTAGTACAACATTTTGCCTCCATTGTTGAACTCCATATTCTTTTCAAGCATATGATCAATTTAAAAGTTATCCATATATTTGAGGTGACAGTTTAAAAGGGACAAAAACAAAAAAAATTGCACGTCTAACCCCTTTTCTTAAAACACAAAAAGTAAGGATATTTTTACATCATTTTGACAATTTTAACCTTCTAACCACCATTCAAACCTGGACTTAACCCCCTTCAAGTTTGTTGATCTCTGCCTTAACGATGGTTAAGTCTAAACTAATAGCTATTGTGCCTGTTGAAACCTAGACTTAACCCCCTTCAAGTTTGTTAAAATATATAACAACGATGGTTAAGTCTAAGATGTATACAAGTTGTGTTAGAAACCTAGACTTGACACTCTTCAAGTTTGTTCAAAGGCCATTAGTTTAAATCTTAACTTATGTATAGAACATTTGTTAAAACCTGGACTTGACACCTTCAAGTTTTGAAATGTTAGCAACGATGGTTAAGTTCAACATGTAAGGGTGTACTAGAAACTGGACTTGACAGCACCCTTCAAGTTTGTTCAAATGCTAACTTAATGATGATTAAGTCCAACATGTATAGAAAGGGGTTAGATTTGCAATATTTTTTTACAATAGAAGGGTTAGAAACCTAGACTTGACACCTTCAAGTTTGTTTAAATGCTAACAACGATGGATTAAGGCTGAACATGTAGAAAGGGGTTAGATTTTGCAGCTATTTTTTGGGTTTTAACACATGAAGGGGTAATTTGATCTAAAGTGGGGATATTTTAAGGTTATAAAGTAGGGTTGTTTTACTGACTTTTGTTTTTATCCCTTTTAAACTGATTCCTCTATTATTTTCCCCACTTATTCTAGTAAATATTTTTAACTTTTAAATTTTAATAGAACAAAAACAGAGAAAGTATTATGAAAGACACTTAAATATTATTGAGAGGGTTAAGGTATATAAATATACCTATATAAGGGCAAATAGGTAGAGGTCTGAGCCCGATAAAGGTAACCTAAATGTTCTCTGTGCACCCCCTCAGATGGTGCTGAGACAACACCAAATCTCATTGGAGAAATGGCGAGGCGAGAAGGGATTTGGTGAGGGCATACGCGAAATTTGGTCACCGGCGAGAGACATAAACCGCGTGGCGCTCGGATGTCAACTAGGTGTTGAACAAAGTGATAATCAATCATGAGGTGTTTCATGTGAGAATGAAAAGCGAGGGATTAGAAGAGCAGATAAGTGGCACCAAGGTTGTCCGAGAATATAATAGGCGAGGACTATAGTGGGACAAGAAGTTTTGACAACAGTTACTTCATCCATTGTGATTTAGCAGGCGGCAGCCGATGACGCGATACTCGACTACCGGTGGAAGGCCAAGAACATGTCCTGGTGCTTTGTAGAACATCTGAAGTTGGTAACACTGGGAATATGAAAGGCTTTTCTATAGATGCGATCATCTTGAGTTTACCGGCCGGTCAGCATCAAAGAAATCGTGCTGTATGCGAGGAGTGTGCAAAAGTTGGATACGAGGATCTCGTGCCATTAAGATAACGAAGCTGACATTTGATCGTTCCCTAATGGTGTTCGAACGACTCGTGCATAAACTAGGAGAGTTTGTTCATGATAAAGGAAATATCTGGCAAGACGTTGTTCAGGAGATGGCGTTTGACCACCCGATCACGACGGTCACATGGTGGCATGGCCGTTCAATTACAATGCGCCTGCGTGGTAGCGGTGTGGAATAAGTTTAGTCGAGCATGTGATGTTTGCTAAAAGATCAATGACATACTTTTGTTGGGATAGTGAGGCAGGAGGTAGCGGAGTGCAGCTCCACGAAGTAAGGCGGTGACCAGGATCCTTAGTGAAATTTAGAGTCGATTGCCCGAATAATAGTGTCGACAAGTGAGAGTCACTATGGCCAATCAGATCATCAGCATAGACCAAGAAGTAGATAATTGATATAGTGGGGAATAGACAAGGGAGACAAGTCTACGGGATGTAAAAAATAGAGAGGCAAGAAATTCGCGTATTCTGTAAGTACCAAACTTGAGCTTTGTTTTGAGCCAATAAACCTTATGTAAATGATATGATGTAGATACTCGGCGTGGCGCATACCTTGGGTGTTCATATGAACCACTCTGGTGAGATGCATCGTTGAGAAAGATGTGTTATTAACATAAAGTTGGTGAGACCCACCATGATGGACCATGATCGGTAGGTAGGAGGGAGGCATATGGCTTCTGGGGTGGTCACGGCTTTAAGATATATGAGTGGAGGTGGAGCGCGTGGGAAGATAGATCCGATAATTGCAGGAAGAAATTGATCCTAGTGAAGACAAAAGAAATGCAAAGCGGTTGGGGAGGAGAAGCAACATCAGAAAGAGTTTATCATCACGAAGAGCAGGCTTTGAGCCATTCGATGAACCCAAGTAAGTCGTACCAAAATAAGAGATATGTGAATTGTAGCTGTCACACAAAGTAATTCGTGGTTGAGAGTTTGAGTGGTGCCTGAGCACACTGACATTGAGAACGATTAAGTTCTAAGGTGAGTCAATTTCGATCAGGACCGTGGGGGTACGAGAGGGCACGACGGTAGTGGTGGAAAAAGAGGCGTTGGCCATTGGGGAGAATAAGGGCTAACGAAGGAGGTGGATCATGAGTAGTAGTGGCGGTGACGGCGGAGGCTAGGGTTTGTTGTTAAGCTTATTGCTCTGATACCTACTTATGAAAGAGACTTAAATATTATTGAGAGGGTTAAGGTATATAAATATACCAATACAAGGGAAAATAAGTAAAAGTACAAAGCCTTGATAAAAGTAACTTCTAAATAGAAAGTATACCTTATTAGAGTCAATCAAGCCTTGTGAAATTGGAAATTAAAGTAGAGATGTCTTTGCACATAAGAACCATAAAATGTTGCATCAAAAGGCTATTTTATGAGGGGTAAATTTAAAATAAGAAGATATATAAAATTATTTAATGAAATATAAAGTATTAAACAAAAGTTAGATTTCGTGAAACAGATTATGATTTAAATAGTATGTAGCTATCTTATAGATCATTTGGGGTTGGAGCAGGGTTGGGCGTATACCGATGTAACCCCTGACCTTTTTATTCGGGATCTCTTAATCTGAAGCCTTGAAGTATTTCCACCTTTTGGATCGACACTCATTGGAGATGCAATTGGAGGAAAATTAACATCGCCGCTAATGCTTCTAAGTTGTTGTTATTGTAGAGATAGCCATTCGCCTGTTTAAATTGATCATCTTGGGATATGCTAAATTCACAGTAAGGATAAGGATACGTTCTTGTCATATCATGAAGAGGAACAAAATGGAGGAATAAACCAAATCCCAAGAATCTCTCATCTTTATACCATTTCCTTGGGAGCTCTATACTTACTTCATATCCCTTACTCTGACACATTACCCACTTTTTAGTAATCTAGTCACGCCTCTTGGAGTGTGATATAAATTCTTATGTAGCTTTCTTTTTTGCATCTAAGATTCTGCATAAATAAAAGTAGAAGTAGCAACGTGTAAATTAATAATCTCATGTGGACCTTGATACAAATTGTAAATTATTTTTAATTTTTTTCATATAAGCGTAGAGATTTATTTTCACGTACTACCGATATAAATTTGAAGAGGAGTTAAGGAGAGAAAGACGAAGAACACCTGTCGTTGGATCCGATGAAAAGAAAATGTTGAGGGCATGGACAATGGTGTACTTCTATTATACCAAACCGTGAAGCTCTGGGATTTCTTCAAGCATTGGGCAATGATTTATGTAAAGGCTTTCCAGCTTAGAAAGTAGAATGATGCCGGTAGGTTTGTGACGAATATGGTTTCCACTCACATCCAAAGATATCAAGAGGACATAAATTACTAGGATTTCTCCCTCTTCATCGATTAAAAATCATTTATATCAGTAATTGTAAGCAACAATGTAGGTGATTCCCAAGTCATGAAAATTGAGCTTTGGACACCATTAATAAGACGAAGGCTACTAAGATGTGTCAAATCATCAATGTTACCGAAGAGTCATCAGGTTCAAATACACTGCTCAATTCCAAAGTCCAAGATCTTAGATCGCCCAAATTGATGACACTCTCTCGTTATGCTTTACCAATTCCAAACAAAGATGTACTAAATGTCTTAACCTCCCATCTCCTGTTTCAATAACCCTAGATCTATATATTTGAATGAATGTATTGAGCCGTAGAATCGATGAAGGGTCTTCTAATCTACAATGCTACCTGAAGATTTTTCAAGTATTTGCAAAGAAAATACAAGGATTGAAGTCCGTGAGATGACCAGTGGAGTTGGGTAATTCTTTATATCAAAACCCACTTCTATAAAGAAAGATAATTCATGGCTATTCCTTTCGTGATTCAGTGGAACTTCAATATTTGAGCAACTATCGTACATAAAGAACTCTGCAAGAGTCTCCAAGCAACCAATGTTAATCTCGAGTTCCTCAATAGCAGTTTTATATAAATCAAGGCTACTCAAGCATTTTTATATTTCAGATCTGAAATTTCTCAATGGAATAACATCGAGAAGATTTCAAGAGATTCCAATTATCCACGTCGCCAAGTTCCTGGCAGTAGTTTGCCAAATTTCAAAGTTTGCAATATGAGAGGTTATGATCAAGATTCCAAAACTGCACGCTTGGAGTCTTTGATTTTGGTCCCGCCTATAAAGCCTCAAGCACCTCATACTGCAAACTATCGTGCAATATAATTTCCAAAAATTGAGTGATCAAGAATTTCAAGATAGATGTCAAGTGTCCCAACATGCGTTTGGTACTTGTTTGATTCCAGACTCATTCAAAAGAAGCTCCTTCAAAAATTTCATATATGAGGAAATGCACTAATATTAGACGAATGCAATTTATGAAGATCAGAGCAACCTCATTTATTAAATCTTCTCCAACCTTCAACATACTGAAATTGGGCATTTCAGAGTTGTTGAGTCTACCAACAAACTTCAATTTTTCATGATGCTATAACAAAAACAAAAAAATAATAATAAAATTAGTCAACTTGTACTGAATTACTATAAAAAACAATAACCTACAATAAGTTAAAATTCTTCCCTTCCTTAAAGTCTTTTTATATTACTACACTTCAAGTTGATTTGAACAAGGTTCCTCTCATCAGTCTGGGCAAAGATTCCAAACCTTCCAAGAAGATATCTTAATTACAAGGAAATTCAAAGCCTTTATATTGTTTTATAATTCCTTTCTCATAAGACTATTATTATAACGGAAAATCATGATACTTTTTTGATTTGATAAGTCTCAGATATATAGTTTCGTGGTATTTTTCTTCAACTTCGAGAAAAGAGATAAAAAAAGAATAATGGAAAAATATAAGAGGCAAAACATCTTAACTATTAGTATATATATATATATATATATATATATATATATATAATTTAATATGAAATATATATTATACAAACTGTATTCTTTCAAAAGAAAAAGTAAACTATTAAATCAGGTTGATTCTCACCTTTACCATAAATGCATGATAAATATCATATGAATCTACAATCTACTCCATTTCAATAGGTCTTCACGATGTTGGGTTCTGGATAAATTTCCCAACCATTGCTACGGTATTAAATCATGCATATATACTTGTTATTCAAAGCAGGAGACATTTGGGTTTTTAGAACTCCACTGCCACCTCTTCAGAGTTAATCCAATATTTTTGAAACAAAGTCTCTATCTTCTCCTTTAAAAAAGAAAGCAATGTCTAGGAATATTGCTTGCTCTATAGAATCCAACCCACCATAGCTTATTGTGAGCACATCTTGGATTTCTGTCCTAGGTTTGTTCCTCAATTTATACAATTAACTTTCCCATTCACTTGTTCGCTTGCCATGTAAAAGAGAGCCCAAAACTTTCAAAGCTAGAGGAAGACCTTGACAATAACGTATTACATCATCCCAAAGAATTTTATAATCTTCTTCTGAAGATTTGTTGAGGCATAGACTAAAGACCTTGAGAGCATCTGAGAATTTAATTCTTCAATCTCGTTAGGTCATCAACTTATCTGTCAAATGTTGATCTCTTGGCTTGTTAATAAGACTGCATTTCCTCCTAAACCAATGATGTTTTCTCCAATTAGATGCTCCAATTGTTTGCTTCATCATCAATATCATAAAAAATAAGATCTTTTAAACTGGGGTTATATTTCATTTTACATGGGCTCCTTTGACCTTAATATTGCTTATAATGTTTTTCCTATTTTACTATAAAGAGAAATTGATTTTTAGAATCATGAGCCTCTATCCTCTTGTAATC
Organism: Tetrastigma voinierianum; assembly: GCA_016808115.1. Lineage (NCBI taxonomy): Eukaryota > Viridiplantae > Streptophyta > Magnoliopsida > Vitales > Vitaceae > Tetrastigma > Tetrastigma voinierianum. The sequence goes on from JAEQBH010002898.1 coordinate 86,513, forward strand.
TCTTTAATATTTTCAAGAAAGCTTACGCAATCAAATTCAAGATCAATTTGATTGCGTAGTTTAAGCATACACCTTTCCAATTCCCAACTCCCAACCAACTATTCAAAATATCATTTTTGACTGACTTCAATTTCAACACAATTCTCTAAATAGGAATCCATTCTGTCAATTTTCTCCATAAATTATATAAGCATTTATATTAAATATCTTTGAAAAAATGTCTAGTGATTTCATACTTCAATCTTACCCAGCATTATGAAGTATATGAGAGACACAAAGTTTAAAAATGAGTAATCGCATAAGAACCAGTTGAGATTATTAAATTTAAATCATCGATGATGTATAAAAATGACAATTAAAAGAAAAATTCAATCCAAGACATGATAAATGTAATTATTTATGTTGAATGTAAACATACGTAGTCATCTCATAAATTTGAGATTGAGTGGCCTACATCGGTTAGAAGAAAAGCCTCAAAAGTTTTTTATCATCCTTCATGTCTAATCCCATATATCCATAGTAAGTTCCCGCACTGGGCAAGGGGCATGGACCTTTCAACCTAATAGATGAGTTTTAAAGCCGCCAAGGTCTGCCCCAAAATGTTAATATCTCACAAATATCAGCTGGCTACAATTCATTGGTGTGTTTTTTGAATATTCCTATCATAGAACCCCAATTATTGTGTCTATATATATCTAATGATCCATAGAAGCCTAAATGTTACACACTATTGTTGGATTTATTTTGCCAATCTCTATAAATTTAATCATTGCACAATAAGCACTCCAACCACTGGTAAGTAATTTAGCTGCATGAATTAAAACACTTGGCCTGGCTCTGCTGTCACATTACTTTGTCCAACCTTTCAAACCATGTCTTTTATTTATTTATGTTGAATTCAATCCAACTAAACTTATTTTGTTTGAGATATTATCTTTATTTTTTGATATATTTTTAAAAGGTCAATATTGTTTTGGAGTATTATTTTCTTTCTGCTTATTGTTTAGTATTATTTATTTCAATATCGCTGATATTATTTTATTTCCATTATACCTAAATTATGCTTATGTATAAATTGATGTTTTAGAGTTTGTTTTGTGATTTTATCACTTATGAATTCTATCAAAAAATTCAAAGCTTTTATTTTATTTGAATTTAGAATTGGTCTTTAGATCGAGTGTGTTATTCTTATGATTCAATCATGCCACTAATAGGTGGTATAAAAGCTTTGAGTCCCAATCGATGGTTAATACTAGTGCAGATGAAACTCAATCCAAGATTTAATCGATTTGTGTTATTTGAGGTTGATTAAATGAGAGCAGCAACAATCAATCCAAAGAAATTAACTCATTAAAGTTGGAAATAATATAAGTACAATGCATCAGTGCTACGGTAGTATTGATTTAACAAGGGTAGAATTACTACGATGAATTAATGCAAGAATCTAACCCTAGGCCTACTTTGAAGTCCCCATTCAAAGATACATATCAAAGAAGGCCAAATGATTTGATGACACTTTACGAGGAGGCCAACTTGGGTGAATTTGCAACCACATGGCAGAAGAGGTGGAAACATAAATTTTACAAACCAAACTATGGTGATTACTAACACAAACCAAAGGTAGAAGATCCCTAACTTCAGTGATCATGGAGGAAGCTGGATTAGTTGACTGAAGTAGATGTCTTCTTGATCTATACCGGCTGTCTATGATAGGAAGGTTAAATTTGTTTGCATATAGGTTAGTGTGATACCTAGTATGGTGGATGACAGGAGATTGAGACAGAGAGGGGGTGGTCCGATTCAAACATGGTGAGAATTGTCGCAATTATTACCACAGAGTTTTCACCCAAATGGTTCATAACACAGTTTTATGCTGGTCAGATGCCACTGCAGTGTAAGAATAATCAGAATGCAAGGCTGCTGAATCTTTAGATTAATGAGAGAATCATCAAGTTGAGAACCAATAGGAGGTAGATATTTAAGGGTCACAGACTACTAGGAGATAAAATTGTGGTGCATATGGTTTTCAAAGTAGCAAGAGGCTTAGAAATTTCCAGTCGTGAAAGTTGAGTTACCCATTCTTGAGCAAACTCACTGGCACCACTGATAGGAAGATAAGGTAAGCCACACAGTGTCAATGATAAGGAAAACCTCAGAAAGGCCCAAAACCTGGAGACCAATAATGTTGGTGGTGGTATGGTATGTAAAAGGATAGGTAAGGGCATACTTTATGTTATAAAACAGTCAACCTTTATAAGGCCTTTATGTTAAAAGATGGAGAGGCTGACACATTGTCTCAAGAGGGTCATCCTAAATGTGGCTGGGCAAAGAGTCAAAGTGGAGAAGATGACATGCTGTAGATGAACAGACGCGGACCCGATGGAATGATGATTATGAGGAAATGAGAGGAAGAGGCACTTGTGGGGCAGGTGCCCAGCAAGCTATCTCCTATGCTGATATATCTCAACAACAGAAAGCTTCCTTTTCAGACTTTAAAAATCGTAAGGAGCTGTGGATCTATTATTTTAGTTAGTGGAACTCAGTATAAACATAATAAGTAAAGATTGAGGAGAATGAACCTTTGAATTTTGCAGACAACCCACCCCACTTTATGGGCAAGTATGAGACCGAAGCATTTGATACAAGAAGGAGGTGGAAAGTAGATTTGAACAGTCTGAATCTGGTGTGACTTTGAGTAAAGAGTCACATGATCTTAAGATTACCTGGCAAGATTACCTCCAGTGATAAACATATAACACTATAGATTTGATTCTGTGTGCTTCTTTTCTAGACACTGTACCAACATATTTAGTACATGAGAATAGAAACTTATGAGAAGGTAGAAGAGTCATACAAGCAAGATATCCAAACAGCATTTATCATAATTGAATGTTTGACTTGAAGAAATATGGGGAGTTGACTTTGATGTAAACAAAGAGGGCGATCAACAAAATACTGTTGACACAGATTCTGTCCGCTGGATGATAGGTTTAATCAGTTGAGTAGAGGCAAATGGTGTTTAGATAGATCACCGGAGAGTGGCTATCATCACATCAAAACGCCCAGTGATGATGGAAACATTCATTGGCGATTAACTGACAATAGTTGGTCATGCCTTTTGCCAACAAATCTTCAGTATATGCGTGATTGGCGAATCAAAAATACAAACCTTCATGGCCAAATTTATAGTCATTATTTTTAATGATATTTGATTCATAGTAAGTCGAAGGAGTGGGAGGTTGTTTGGACACCTTAGAAGTGTTTAAGGTGTTACAGGAAATAATTTATATAAATTTGAAAAAAAGTTTTATGGGCAAATAGTTTCTATTTCATGGCTATGTCGAGTGGCTACAATTAAAGTAGATGAGTGTTAATATTATTATGGAATGTCCCACCCCAAATAATGCTTCAAGATGTAAGTGAGCTCCTATGGGTTAGTAACCTTTTATAGAGGTTCATTAAAACATTTCAAGAGCATTGCAGCAACCCATTACTAAGTGTCCAACAAAATGAGGTCCATCAAGAGGAGTAAAGGTGAGGTAGCTGCTTTGATTAAAGAAAGTTGAAAGTACAACACCTGTTTCATATTACAATGTATTTTATAGTTATTTGAGGTAGAGGTGATGCTAGTGGAATTTATAGGGGCTATTTTTGACACCTCAATCCCGGGGTCTGTTTGAGTTAACCGCACCCAATATTACCTTGTATCACCGGTAACCCGATGTCACGGCCATCGCATCGCATTTCTTGAATTGTAACCGAGCGCACAAATGATTAACCCGCATACCCAAGCATAGGCAATCATTTCCATATAAAATACACTAGATCATCTCACAAACAATATGTGTTTGATTACAACTCTTATTGTCATATGCTCAAAAACAAAATAATGACAAAGCCACATTCTGGCTTCCTTCAAAATCATGGCTCATGAGGCTCGCTCTAGTGTACAATCTGCACCTAAAGTGGGGTCCACGACAGAGTAAGATTAGTAAAAGTAAACTCACAAGGGTTACTCCCACCTAAGTGCACATGGGCACTATAACCACACAATAATACACGATTCCAAGTAAACATGCAAGTCCATACCGAATTCTACATGCTAAGAATGAGATGTGACTATCGCTTCCATGTCCAGTCCACCACTTTCACATACATGATATATTCAAATGTGAAATTGGTCATTTTGGCAGCTTCAATCTAAGATCTTTTCCAAAACAAAATCTTTTATTTTATGAAATAAACCCATTGATATACCTCCACGTCCATTTTATCAATCAACCCGTGTTTATGGCATCAGGCCAATGACCTGGTTCACCGCAGGATGCCACGCGCCTTTCCAAAGTTTTCACTTTCACCGGCTTGGCCAAGGCCCCGAACTGCCCGTGCTTACTGAGGTACTATCTCTTCTTCCTTATGCCCAACACACGTGATTTTCATGCTATGAACCATAGATTCATTTGAGAGCCAACCATTATTTGTTTCACCACCATTCAATGATAGAACACTTATAATCATGCACACAATCCGACTCACCCTCAGAAGTGAACAAAATGCCAATAATAATTCAGAGCAGATAATAAAGGAACACTACATGGAACAGCTTTATGTAAACCGTACTTCATGCCAGCACCATGGATAATTATATCGAAATATATAATTTGATCATTCAGAGATATATAACACATGTTATATATCAGATATTATATAAGACATTCAACATACATATTAATTTTTAAGAATAAACACAAAATAAATAAATAAAAATAATACTCATATAACTAGTCATTCCCTACTATAAATCCAAGTTATATATCGTCTGAAGTCTCTTACCAAATTAGAAATTTCATCTTTGTTCCATTTATTTATTTATTTATTTTAAACTTTCAAGATCACATTAACGACTATAACCAGCCATTAATCAAACCTTCTGTAAAACTATAACAAAACGGCTCCAAAAAGTTCACAACAAAAATCCTTGCATTTCTAGCCGTCCCGGAACCAAAACCGGCCTAGATACCGACCTTCAAAACCAGTCCTCGATTCTTCTGTCCAAAATAGTCTTAATGTCCAAAATTCAGTCCTTGTTTGGTTGAACCACGCACCATTTACTTGGCCTGGGCCAAAGAGGGAACCAGTATAGGAGAAAACCCTGCACCCCTGGAGCTTCATGAAAATTAGATTTCGGTCCCCACTGCTGTATTCTCATTGCGTGGATCAACTTTAGTTCTCGAATCTCGAGTCTCGACCGTTGGTGAAACACTAGGAAATCTTTCTTTTTCCCTCTCTCTCCCTTCTTCCTTTTTCTCCCATGCATCGTTTTTTTTTTTTCTCCCTTCTTTTATTTTTCTTTCTTTCCTTTTCTTTCTTTCTCCTTTCTTTTCTCCTCCCTCCTCCAATCCAAATTGGTTCTACTTAAGTCAGGTCTTCCCCTTCCCTTGTTCTCTCTCATTATCGGATTGACATACATGGGCTAAGATTTACTTCATGTGTTTTAATCCCATAAATCATGCCATGTCACACATTAACTAAAGTCACTTGCTACTACACCATGGCATCAGTCATGTGTCCATCTCTCTATGTGCCATGCATCCGTTGATGGTCATGACATGTTGCACCACTCCATGCGTGTCATTCGACACTGTGCCAAGAAAACTTTAAATTCTCGGGTCGTTTTGAACCGGCTGTAATCTACCGGGTAATCTAGATTTTATGTTAGACAAATTTAACGTTAAGTCCATTTAATATCGTAGATCGAAAATTTGCGCTTCCACCAGACTACGCAGAATACCGTTGCCATTTTAAAAATTGAATTTTTTCAGCTTTACATTCTCCCCTCCCCCCCTTAACAAAATTTTGTCCCCAAACTATTAACATACACATTGTGTCTCACATGACATGCAAATGTAATCATTTTGATATCAGAATGACTAAGAAAACGCACTCCATCCTCAAACAAGAACGAGGACCTGCACCGCAGACAGGTCTCATGTACCCCATGTCGCTTCTTCTTCCACTCCGCGATGCTGCTATAACACTTTTATCAACCTCACAATTTTGCCTCGCAACACCTAGTCCTGGCTATCCATGATACGCATTGGCCCTCCTCGAAGGTCCAATCCGCATCAATAACCAGCTCGCCCTAATCCACTACATGAGTTGGATCTGGAGTGTACTTCCGGAGCATGGAGACATGGAATACCTCATTGACACCCAATAAAATTGGCGGTAATGCCAACCGATACGCGACTATGCCCACCCTCTCAAGTATCTTGAAGGGCCTTATAAACCTCGCGATACTTTTCCCCGCTTCCAACCTCGACCACCTCTCTTAGGCATCACCTTCAAGAAGAGCGTGATCGCCACCAAACGCGTGAGGTCGACGCCAGTCTCATTTGCATAGTCTTTCACCACTCGGCGTCGCCAGAAGACGCTTCGATCAAATCAACCTTCTCAGAGGTGTCTCTAATAAAATCCGGACCCTTGATGGATCTCTCTCCCACCTCCATCCAACAAATCGGAGACTGACACGGCCTCCCATATAAAGTCTCATAGGGTGCCATCTGTATGCTTGCCTGATAGTTGTTGTTGTAGGCAAACTCTACCAAGGGCAAATGCTCCTCCCAGCTACCCTTAAGATCCAAGACACATGCCTGCAGACAGCCCTCAAACCCAGATAGTCCCTTCTGACGTTACTTATCCGTCTTCGTGGATGAAAAGCACCACTATCAACAGGCTCTATAGCTTTGGTTCTCTTCCGCAAGTGAGCCGTAAACCTAGGATCCCGGTCCGACACTATAGAGACTGGCACTCCATGTAACCAGACAATCTCTCAAATTTATAACCTGTAGAATTCCTCCAGTATGAAGGTCATCCGCACGGCCAGAAAATGTGTCGACTTAGTGAGTCGGTCCACTATCACCCACACCGCATCACTCTTTTGCGATGTAAGGTAGCCGTAAGTCCTAAAATCCATCGTGATATGTTTGCTTTCATCACTTTACCCAGTAGTGGAGTAGCCCTATTGGCCTCTAGTTCTCGTGCTTTACTGGCGACATGTGAGTTATCGTCGAACAAAGTTCTTGATGTCTCTTCATCCCGGCTCAATATCTTGTGAAAAAGATCATGAGTACATCTGCACATTGCCACCTAGATGCACCATCGAGAGCAATGGAACTCCCTGATGATCTTCTCTCCCAGTCATCGAAACGGGAACCACAATCAAGTCCCTATACCAAAGACTACCATCGTGTGAATAGCTAACCTCGTCACTCCTTTGTACCCGGTCCCTGATGGACACTATCTCTGCGTCCTGCCCCTAGGACTCAATCACTCTACTCAGTAGGGAAGGTGTGGTCGCTAAACTCCCTAAGACACACTAAGCTTGATCTCTGTACTGTAGCCCAAATGTACTACAACCTCGAGCATCTGCACTCCCGGGAAGCTACACTATCCAGTACTCCCCGTGACTTTCGACTGAGCACGTCAACCACCACATTTTCCTTACCAGGATGGTAATGCAAAGTGAAGTCATAATGCTCCAGATACTCCATCCATCTGCGTTGCCTCATGTTAAGGTCCCGTTGTGTAAGATATACTTCAAACTTTTATGGTCTGAAAACACCTCGAACTGCTCACCATAAAGGTAGTGGCGCTAAATCTTCAAGGCAAAGACTATGGCCGCCAACTCCATGTCATGTGTGGGGTAATTCCGCTTTTGATTCTTTAACTTCGAGAACCATAAGCTACTACTCTCCCGGACTGCATCAAAACGCATCTCAATTTGCCTTCGAGGCATCGCAATACACTGTGTACCTTTGTCCCCTTTCCTATACTATCAAAATAGGAGCTGTAGTAAACCTCCTTTTCAATTCTGGAATGCCTTCTCACCGCAGTCATTCGGCAAATTTGACCACCTTTCGAGTCAATCTGCGTCATAGGTCTGCGGCTATTAGGAGAAGTACTCAATCGGAATCTCCTATAATACCTGCCGGTCCTAAGAGCTGTGTATCTCAAGAGTGACTTGACCTGCCCAACTCATAAGCGCCTCGACCTTCTCTGGGTCCACTATTACCTTTGAGCGACATTACATGTCCCAAGAATCTCACCTCAGTAAGCCAAAACTCACACTTATTTCACTTGGCGTACAATTGATGTTCTCTGAGGGCCTGGAGAACAATCCTCAAGTGATCCTCATGCTCTTCCTCGAATTTAGGAGTAGATCAGGCTCTCATCCCACAAAGCTACAAGCGAACTAATCTAAGTAGGGTTGGAATACCACCGCCCATGCATGAGATCCATGAATGCCTTTGGAGCATTTGTCAAGCCAAATGGCATCACTGTGAACTCGAAATGCCCATACCGTGTCCTAAATGATGTCTTAGGGATATCTGCCTCCCTAACTCTCAACTGATGATAACCGGTGCGAAGGTCTATCTTGAATTAGACTCGTGCTCCTCTCAGTTGATCAAACAAATCATCAATCATCGGTAAAGGATGCCAATTCTTGATCGTAACCCTGTTCAACTGTCGATAATCAATGCAGAGTCGAAGGGTCTTGTCCTTCTTCTTAGCAAACAGAACCAGAGTGCCCCAAGGTGAAGTGCTCGATCTAATGAAACCCTTGTCCAACAACTCCTGTATCTGGACCTTGAGTTCCTGCAACTCAACCGGCGCCATCTTATATGGAGTCATAGAAATGGGTGACGTACCAGGATGTAACTCAATACAGAAGTCTACATCCCTCTGCGGAGGTAATCCCGGTAGCTTATTCAGAAAAACATCCTCATACTCGCAAACTACCTGAGGTAGATCCAAATTATGTCTCACCTCGTCCTCTAGGGTAAGGCTGGCTAGCCAACCCATCAACTGCCCGTGCCATCTAGAGTCACACATGGTATGGGGTAAAGCATCATGCTTGTCCCCTTGAAATGTAACACGAATACCATCTTATGTGTAGGCGTAACCCTTCTATGGTCATAATCGATAGTGACTCGATTGTGCCGTGACGATTAATCCCAGGGGATGACATCAAACTATAACATGTCACGACCCTCGAGTCCATAATGAGAAGAGTCCCAAAGATCTCTAACTCACAATCCGACACATCCGTCAACTCTCACCTAGTCCTAGGGAGAACTCTATACTGACTTTTCAAAGGTCTACGACCTCTAAGCCCGATTCTTTCCTTAGTGGTGGATAATGCGAAACACTAGTAATTATGGGTTCTGAACTATCATGTGCATTTATTTTCCAAACCCCTAAGGACCCTGTTCTCTAACCACAGTGTTCATCCTTTACTATATACATCTGTCATGCATATATTTCATAATTTGTAACACACAAACATTGAGCATGTTAAGAACTACAAAACATATAACGCACCTATGTAGTTTGTGACACCCCAGTCGAGGGTCACGTCACTACAACAAAATTGGTTTTTATCTAACGTTTGACTTATGTGGTAATAGGCAAAAAAATACCACTTTAACTTTATACCAACATTTTCAAAAGCGTCGCTTATATGTTGCCTAGGCCAATGTCACTTTGAAGTACATAACGTAAAAGAAACCAGTATGTCGATTATATGTACTTTGGCGTATCATACGACATTTGAAGTGTTGTTAAAATCCTTTCAATTATGTGTTGTAATACACTTAGTTGTTGACATGTTATTACACCATAAATATACTATTTCGATACTTCCAAGTGTCACCATATCAGTTTATTATGATAGACCTTAAGACATTTTTAAGTGTTGTTAAATCCAAGTCATTACGAAATTAATGTGTCATAATACATCGCTATAATGACATGATGTTGTGTTGCTTAAGTATAATGCTACGACACTTCCAAATGTCGTCGTATTGAACTGATATGATATGACTTCTAACATTTTAGAATGTTTGTGACATTCATTCAGTTACAACATTATTATGTGTCGTTGTATACTGTGATGGCGACATTTGGTAGTGTCGCTTGAACATAATGTTTCGATACTTTTAGTTTTCGTCATATTAGTCTTTACAATGTTACTACTGACATTTGTAAGTGTTGCTAAAACAACTCAATTACAACATTATTACATGTCATAATATATAGCTACTGCGACATGTGGTTGCGTCCTTCAAGTATAATGTTTTGATACTTCCAAATGTTGTCATATATGTTTGTGCGATGGTACTGCCGTTTTTAAGTGTCGATAAAGCGACTCAATTCACGGCGTTAATATATGTTTGTAATACATTGCAACAATGATATTTTATTGTGTAGTTTAAGCATAATGTTTTGATACTTACAATTGTCGGGATGTATCGGTTTATTATGATATTATTACGGCGTTTGTGATACTCCACAGTGTCGTTATGACAATTTGTCATAAACAATTGTATTAGACATTTAAAATGTCATTATTCATCATCATTTTTAAATATAATTTCATTTTTTTATCATTATTATTAATCTCTTTACCTACGTCTAAAGTAATTAATATGTATACCATATGATATTTACATTAGTGAAATAGAGAAATTGTCAATAAAATATGCATACTTGTAGAAATAAGAGTATTATCAGACATTTAAATTTATCAATACTTGATTTATATAACGATATAAATTAAAAAATAAAGTAATGTTATGCCATTAAAATAATATCAAAGGCATTATCTGCATGCCTAATCAACTTTATAAGTCAAATATCTAAATAAATAAAATAAAATATTAAACTATAAATTAAATTAGCCAGTATTTCTTGAATCAGCGACTTCTTCGGTTGTAGCACCATCACGCCTAGTAACAATATCTGTTATTTTTTTTACCTGAGTCGTCAAAATTGCAACTTGTTGTACAAGCTCCTTGTTGGGCTCATTCATCTGTTTTTCACTAGCCTCTTTCTCAAGCATTTTGGGACTGATTTTGAAACTCATTCCTCGGACACGACCATTTTTATCTGGACTAAGGACTTTAGAAATTACATCTTCTTTTAAAGGAACTATAGCCTCATTCGCTTCAGAAGTTTCACCTTTTTCTTCATCGACAATTAAAAGTTGTTCAATTTTTTCCTACAAAATGGTCGGTCTAAATACCTACAAATATCAACTAAGAATTTAAATTATTCAAAATAACGAAGAGTAAAAGAAAAATAAATTTACTAAAGTTGTTGATTCGAATACATCACGATCCATCTTTATGCTTGTGATACTTCAAAAGATCTTTGTCGGTTTAATTCGTAGCCATTTTTTCTTAAGCGTAGTAAACACAAAATTAATCATCACTTCAATTCAATTTCAAATAAATAAATAACATTTCAAAATCGAGGATAATTCGAAAGGGAAAGAAAATAAAATTCTTTATAAATTAAATTAATACCTGCCTTGACCCTTGACGTATGAAATAGTCCCAAAAAAGTATGGCATTTTCATATGCGACCTTATATCATACCTTTCAGATTTATTCTATTATAAGCACAAATAATAAAAAAATGGTTATAACTAATAAAATAATTGAGAACATACTTCTTACTGAAATTAATTTTAAGTTAATAGAATAAAAGAGCATGCTTTTTATAACAAAACTTACCTGATTAACACGAGTTGAAGTAATATACCTTTTGTTGCTTTGAATATAAAAAGACCTTAGAACTATTAATAAAAGGATGCCTCAAAAAATTCAGAAAGAATATGAAAGATGCAAAAAATTATATATATAATAGGGGTGGCAATTCGTGTCGATGAGTCGTGTTTATGTCGTATACGGATCGTGTCAACATTCGTCAACCCAAACCCGACACAAATAATAAATGTGTCCGTAACATTATTAAACCCCGAGCCAACCCATTTATTATTCATGTTGAGCGGTCGGCCACGAATATGACCCAATTAATTTGATTATTTAAAATAATAAGAATTATAATTAATCATCCATGCATGTTTAACACAAATAACCTATTAAATTTAACATGTTTATTAATTTTATTATTTATGTAACACCCCGTCCCGGAAGAGTATACAGTACATGATACTGTAGGGGTGTATAAGAGTACCAAGTGTCACATTGTAGTATTTTGGAGATGAAATTATGAAATGATAATTTGGTAAACCCGGAATTTGTGGTATTAAAAGAAGGGTACAATTGTCATTTAGCAAAAAGATTATGAAAAGCAAAAATCATTAAGTGTAGAGATGGGCCATAGTAGGAATTTCAAAAGTTACAATTGTAATATTAAAGAGATGAGGACTAAATTCACAATTAAGGCAAAGTTTAGCATATGAATGTGGGAGACAAACAAAATAATTCATTTTGGTCTCCATAAGGCTAGGGTTCACGGTTTTGAGGAGGAGAGGAGAGAGCCAAGAGGAGGAAGAGAAGGAAGAAGAAGGATGAGGAGGAGTCCAAAGATCAAGGTATGTTGTCTTAGAATCAAATATATTTTGGATTCTTAGGCCTTGGTAAGGAGAATAGATGCTCCTTTGGTCTAGGTTGTGTCACGAATCGTAAACTTTGAATTGTTGGGGTTATGAGAGTAAAACCCCAATTGGGAGAAAATAGACATGGAATCATCAAATTGTGTGGTTTGAAAAAGAATTGGTGGACCTAGGTTGAGTTCTTGGATTTTTCACCTAGGGTTTTGAGGTTTGAGGTTCCATAGCACCAATTCAAGTGTTGTGGAGTTGTTTTTAGATGAATTAATTATAAGTGCGAGGTATATAGATTATAGAAGTTGTATGATGTTAATTGGTAGCAAAAATTGGCAAAGAAGCAAATCTGGGCAAATTTCGGAAGGTGTACACCCAGTACATATGCCGGGGTGTACGGTACACCCCACGAGCGAAATGTGCGGTACATGTTCGAGGTGTCTTAGGTACACCCACGTTACCCTTTTCCTATTTCGACCAGTTTTCGTATTTTAACCATAACTTGCTCATTTCTTAACCGATTTGAGTGATTCAAGTGGCTACTTAAACTAGACTTAAAGGAAAACCAAACCTAAAGAAATAGGCATCGTCAAATTCTGATCCTAAGTGGCCCAAAAATTCACTCAAAGTGGGGCCATGTACATGCCTGACTCAGTTCCCGGCTTTGGACATAGAGTAGTCTGGTTGTTCGGACGTAGCAGGTTTCGATTAGCAATTGGGTGATTCAAGTTGGAATATAACCCTGCTTTGCTTAGATTTAAGAGTACAAGAGATAGTGACTAAACATAAGGGAGTAAGTTAAGTTATGCGATTACATAGGCGATTAATTTGTCGTCGTATTCGGTTGAGTGTGTAGGTTAAAAAGTAAAGGCGGGAAAAGTGTGGAATTGTGCTCTCAAGTTTAAGCAAAGAGGTGAGTGTTCTAAACTCATTTTCCAAATACTAGTGTATTATATATATATTGTTTTACCTTTGGTATTTCATGGTTTTAAATTGCAAACCATTTTTAAGAAGCAGCGATAGGTTAGAAGCAAGTAATGGTTCGGATGCATCCAATCATACCTTTAGTTGAAAAGCAAGCAAATGGTTTTGATTTAAACCATAATTTGAAAAGCAAGCAAATGGTTTTGATTTAAACCATAAATTGAAAAGCAAGCAAATGGGTTTGATTTAAACCATAATTGAAAAGCAAGCAAATGGGTTTGATTTAAACCATAGTGAAAAGTAAGCCAAATGGTTTTGATTTAAGCCATGATGGAAAGCGAGAAGTAAATGATTTTGAATTATTAAACCATTTTCAAGAAAGCAAGCAATGGTTTTTAAATTGTAAAAACCATTTTCAAGCAAGCAAGCAAAAGAATAATTTAGAAAACAGGCCTACGTCTTGGCTAGACTTTGGTGACGCATTGTTGGAGCATGGAGCTGCAACTAAATTATGGTGATGGCGACCACGAGGTCAATTCCACACCATATTCTGGGAAAAGGTGATGCGGACCAGGTCCTTCCGACGCGGTTGAGCCCACGAGGTTCGATGTTCACTAGGGTACAATAAGCAAAATAGGCCTCCAGTGGTTGATGCTTTATGAGCATGATATACAGTTTTGAAAAATCAGCATTGGTTCCGTCGCGGGCTTCACGAGGTTTTAAAACAAGCGGTTGAGCCGGGCTCCGTTTATTTTCAAAGCATGCGGTTGAGCCCGGGCTCCTGTTTTTATGAAAAGTTTTGATAAACTTTTTAAAGCGAAGGTTGTGAAAGGTTTTAAGAAACTTTTCGAAGAGCAAAATAATAGCGAAGAAAAATTTGAGAAGTGTTATAAAACTTCTAAGCAAGCAAGCAATAAGAGTTTTACAAGATTTTAAAGAGAAGCAAAACAAAGCAAGCAAGTACAAAAGCAAGCAAGCAAAGAAAAGTTTTAGAAAATTTTAAAGCAAGCAAAGCAAAATAAAGCTTATGGAAAATATTTGTAAAAGGGAGTTTTACATTTTGAGATGTTTTCCGGAAAAGCAAAACATTTTATGAAAGCATACACTCACTGAGCTCGTTTAGCTCATTATTTTCTATTTTAAAAATTTTTATAGGAGGTTTAAGCAAGCAATACGGCCAAACTACCCAGGAGTTTCTAGTCATAGAGGTAGCGAACAGGGTTTACGTGGGTGGCGACCACATCCCTTATTTGGAAAGGGGTGGGGGTGTGTTCAGGGTGGTATCAGAGCATAAGTATTGGCAACCATGCATGTTCAAACTTAGAGTACATACATATGAAGTAATTCAAAGTATTAAATAGTTGATTTTGGATAATTACAGCACTATGTTAGGAAGAGGACGTGGTCGATCTTCAGGAGAGTTATTCGGCGGTGTGCGAGGCGTCTGAAGTACTTGAGGAGAAATGGGCACGTAGTAGGTTTCAGTGCTGCCTCATGAATCGACCTCCAACGACCTTAGGTCGAGGCTGGACCATCCCCGGGCCACCCGAGGAGGGGGGGCTCAAGTGCCGGGGATTATTGCAGCGAGCAAGTGGCGCAGTTGCAGGATAGTAGCCATGGCGAGGCCATCAACCGGTCGCTGACCTCCACGTAGCTAGAGAGGTTATGGATGAACCGGGGAGGTCAATAGAGAGAGTACAGAAATTGGGCGCCAAGCCACATGGCGGCAGTGGTGATCCAGAAGCAGCCTGGTTATGGCTAGACCGAGTCAATAAAGTTTATGGAGTTATGGGCTGCACGGATGAGCAAAGAGTCTTGTTTTCCAGTTTTACGTGGAAGACGGGGCTAAAAGATTGTGGGATACCGTGAAGTATCTGATGGCATAACATGGGACCAATTCCAACAAGAGTTCACTGATAGGTTCTTTCCTCAAAGTCATAAGGATTCAAAAATTGAGGAGTTCTTCAAGTTAGAACAGAAGAACATCAGTGTCAGAATATGAGAAGAAGTTCTCGGAATTAGTTAGATTGGTTCCCTATATACAAGTGGATGAAGTCTGAAGTGCAAAAGGTTTTTATCAGGACTACAACACCGAGTCGAGTGCACTTATCAGTGGTTCCTCAGAACAGATTTGGGGACTTAGTTGAGGCCGCTTTGAGAGTTGAACAAAGCACCACAGCTATGTATCGGTAAGGCGGGAAAGTAAGAGTAAGAGGAGTGCACGGCGGCGTCCCAACAAAGCTCAGGACAGTACAGTAGAAAGAAAAGCAAGAGTAGAGGTTATAGAGGCCAAGGTGCAGGTCGAGGAGCTATCTCTAGTCAGGGATCAATGAGGCCCCCAGTTGCTAGCAGTGGTAAATTGGAAACCACCAAGGGTAATCGGTCGGGAGCCAGCGGGTTTAGCAGTCTTATAGGAAGTTTGTTGAGGGTTGCTTCCAAGATGCGACCCCACTTAACCAAGGTGAAACAAGGAAAGATGTCAGAGTATGATTGGGTAGACGCACATCCAAAGAGTTTGAGGAGTTGAAGAATAGATTGACTTCAGCTCCGAGTTCTGGCTTGCAATGGGAGAGATGGATTTGTAGTTTATAGTGATGCTTCACGACAAGGCCTTGGTTGTGTTTTGATGCAGAATGATAGAGTAATTGCATATGCCTCTAGACAACTAAAGAAGCATGAGGAGAATTACGAGCCACCACGACTTAGAGCTACTATGATCATGTTTGCCCTAAGATATGGAGACATTATTTATATAGTGTTCCTTGTAGGATCTTCACAGATCATAAAAGTTTTCAATATATTTTCACCCAAAAAGAGTTAAACACGAGGCAAAAGAAGATGGCTTGAGTTGATTAAGGACTACGGCTGTACTATCGAGTACCATCCAGGAAAAGCTAATGTCGTAGAAGATGCCTTAGTGGCGACAGAGAGTTCTTTTTGTCTCACATGAGATCAGGTTATTTTCCACTATTGGTGGATCTGAGAGCTTTAAGGGTGATATTGGAGGTTGAGAATTCAGGAGCCTTGTTAGCCACGTTTCATGTTAGACCACTCCTAGTGGATCAGATTCTAGCAGGGCAATCACAGGATCCACAAATGATTAAACTTAAGGAAGGGATAGAAAAGGGAAAGAAAGCAGAGTTTCAGATTAGAGATGATGGCATGATAGTGAAAGGACAGAGAATGTGTGTGCGAAGTATGTGAGCGAGAGACATTATGGAAGAAGCACATTCATCTCATGTATGCTATGCATCGGGTAGTACCAAGATGTCTGAGAACTTTGAAAGAACATTCGCGGTGGAATGGGATGAAGAAAGTGCGAGTTTCGTTTCTAGGTGCCTAGCACATCAGCAGGTGAAGCGAGCATCAAGGCCAGCCCGGGAAGATCTGATTACTCCACATTCCCTTTGTGGAAATGGGAAAAAATATTACTATGGATTTTTGTGACAACTCTTCCCACGGACTCGGAAGGCAACATGATGCGATATGGGTAATAGTTGATCGTTTAACAAAGTCTGCTCATTTTCTACCAGTTAATGTTGAAGATTCTTTAGAAAAGTTGGCCAAATTGTATGTAGATGAGATAATAAGACTTCATGGGGTTCCAGTGTCGATAGTGTCAGATCGAGACCCCAGGTTCACATCCAGGTTTTGGCCTAGTTTGCAAACAACGTTAAGTACTCGCTTACACTTTAGCACAACATTTCATCCTCAGACTGATGGTCAGTCAGAGAGGACTATTCAGACGTTAGAGGATATGCTGAGAGCTTGTGTGATGGAATTCAAAGGAAGTTGGGATACTCACTTAACACTAATGGAGTTTGCCTACAACAATAGCTATCAGGCCAGTATAGATATGGCTCCATTTGAAGCACTGTATGGTAGGAAATGTAGAACTCCAGTGTGTTGGGATGAGGTTGGTGAAAGAAGACTAGTAAGCCCTGAACTAGTACAGATCACTTCAGAGAAAGTGAAAATTAGTGATAACTTGAAGATAGCAAGAGATAGGCCAGAGAAAGTTATCACGGTTCTTGAAATTAAATGAACTTGCAATTAGATAAGTGATCAAGTCTTTTTGAAGATTTCACCTTGGAAAGGTGTGTTGAGATTTGGGAAACGAGGCAAGCTTAGTCCGAGATATATTGGACCTTATGAAATTATGAGCAAAGTGGGACCAATAGCTTACAAGTTGAAGTTACCCCCAGAGTTATCAAGGATTCATGATACATTCCATGTATCAATGTTGAGGAAATACATCCCAGATCCTTCACATGTATTGAGAGAGCAACCAGTGCAGTTAAAGGAGAATTTGACTTATGAAGAGATACCTGTGCAGATTGTAGATCGCAAGGAACATGTGTTGAGAAACAAAGTGATCCCATTAGTTAAAGTACTATGGAAGAATCATGAGAGGGAGACAGCTACTTGGGAGGCAGAGGCCCGAGATGCATCGCCCGGTACCCTCACTTATTTTCGGATGAGGTGTTTTCTTTCCTTTCTTTTGGGTTTAGTTTATTCATTTCGAGACCGAAATGTTCCTAAGGAGGAGGATTTTGTAACACCTACTGTCGGGAGGTGTACAATTGCAATCTTGTAGGGGTGTATAAGAGTAACAAGTGTCACATTGTAGTATTTTGGAGATGAAATTATGAAATGATAATTTAGTAAGCCGAATTTGTGGTATTAAAGAAGGGAGTACAGATATTTAGGCAAGACTCTGTGAAAAACAAAGAATCTAGACCTGTTTTAAGGATGGACCACAGTAGAATTTCAAAGTTACAATTGTAATATTAAAGAGATGAGGACTAAATTCACAATTAAGGCAAAGTTTAGCATATGAATGTGGGAGACAAACAAAATAATTCATTTTGGTCTCCATAAGGCTAGGGTTCACGGCTGAGTATATAGAGAGTCAAGGAGAGAAGAGAGGGAAGAAGAAGGAGAGGAGGAGTCCAAAGATCAAGGTATGTCATTTCTGTAATCAAACAGATGTTTTGGGATTCCAGCCTCAAGGAGAATGATCTTTTTGAAATGAAGCTGTGTAAAGATCATAAACTTTTGAATTGTGTTGGGTTATGAGAGTAAACCTCAATTGGAAGAAAGATATGGAATCATCAATACCTGTGTGGTTTGAAAAGAATTGCAGACCAGTTGTTCTTGGATTTTTCACCTGTGGTTTGAGATTGAGGTTCCAAGTTAGCAACATAATTCAAGTGCCGTGTTGCTTTAGCTAATTCATGTAAATTTTGAGGTATATGAATTAGAAGTTGGTATGATGCCAAAGCACTTGGTAATAAAGTGGTGTGCATAATGATACAATTTACTCCCTTTCAAAGCCGGGCGCGCGTGGCCGCCACCGTCTGTTAAACTCACCACCCCCAACTGACTAGAACCCCGTGAAGCCGGCCGTATTTATGAAGGCGAAACCTCTTATAAAGCACCCTTTCTTCCCAATCATGGATTTTGAGAATTTCACAAAGATAATAAATGTATATAGAACATGTCCCAAATCCTGATACATCCTAATTTACACTTCTATATCCAAAATATGGCAACCAAAGATACAACATATCCTCACAAACTATTTCAGCGTACATACATATGTTCCAATATTATACATATTCAAAGTATTTTCAAGGCTAATATTCTTACTAATGAAGATTTGTAAATAATGCTTGACAAACTATTATTCCAGCAAATGTTATTCGCGTATTTGTACCGGAAAATAGTTTTTAAATATATAAAATAATGAGCTAAACGAGTCAAAGGAGTGTATGCTTTATAAATGTTTTGGCTTTTTCTGTAAACATTCCCAAAACTGAAACCTCTTTTTACAAGATATTTTCCAGAAGCCTTGCTTACTTACTTTAAAGTTTCTAAAACTTTCTGTACTTGCTTGCTTTTAAAAGTTTATAAAACTTTTAATACTTCTGCTTGCTTTTAAAAAAGCTTATAAAATTTTTCTCATAATCTTCTTGCTTGCTTGCTTTACCTTTCTGTTAAAATTTTCTCTTCAAGGCTTTCCCTTTGCTGATTTGTTTATCCGCTTGAAAAGCTCTGCGAAACTTTCTCACAAACCTTACTTTAAAAGTTTCTCAAAACTTTTCATGTAACGGAGCCTGGCTCAAACTGGCATTCTTTGAAAATAAACGGGAGCCCGGTCAACCTGCGCTGGTTTAAATCCACGGAGCTTGAGCCAAACTGACGTTTTGAAACTAATCTTAAAACTCAGAGCTCAACCACAGAGCGAAATCCTCCAAGCCTGGCAGATCATGGGAACCAATGGTTGATTTTTCAAATCAGATATCATGCTTATAAATCATCAACCACCGGAGGTCTATTTTTGTTATCACACTTGGTCATCACCACGGAGTCCGCATCGTGTTTCGTGAAGATTCCATGTCCGCACTACTGCAAAAAAAGTCTATGAATATGGTAAACGAATTCAGTCACCATCACCATGATCAAATAAGTTTCATAACTCTGTTGAGCATCCCGAAATGTCGCGCTCCTTAAATGCATGATGTATGTCCTTAAGTTTGCCGACTCAGTAAAACTAAAATGCATGTATAGATCCCAAATTAAATGCGGCACGAGACGGAATACCCATTCAAGCTTTTGTTTAGAACTTAGAAGGCCTCGCTTTTCACAAATACTTTGCTTCATGTTTTGCGCTTTCTTTGAAAATGGTTTTCAATTTAAAACTGATTTGGTTTTCTCGTTTATATTGAAATGTTTATAATTATTCAAAACCATTTACTTACTTGCTTGCTGTTGTAATTGGTTTTGCCAAATTTAAAACCAGAATGCTTGCTTTTCTGTACCAGGTTGAACCCTCAAAACATTTGTCATTGCACTTACTCAGGTTTTGAATCTACTGGTTTGTATTCAAACCATGAAACACCAGTGTAAACAAATATAATAACAATAATAATACACTAGTATTTGGAAAATGAGTTTAGAACACTCACCTCTTTGATCGTAAACCTGATACGCTCCAGCACCTTCCCCGCCTTTGTTTCAGCCTACACACCAGAAGTATGTATTAGATCACACACGCCAAAGACAACTACAATTTGCACACTTGGTGTTACAATTAAATTTCCTAAAATATGGGCCCCAAAATGCCATTCATGTGCATATGACTGATTCTAGACTAAAGGGACTTCTCTCCATATAGTCTAAAAAACAATTCAAAAACATTTCCTCGAAAATTCTCGGGTCCGAATCAAGTTGAATTAAAACTCAAATTTTAACTAAAACTCCGTCCGAAAACAAATTCCGAAATTCAGCCCGATCAATTCAAAATAGTCCCAAAATTTAAAATTTCTAAAAATCTTCCAATCGCGCCCCAAAAATTTTAACGAACTCCTATGGCCCCTAAGAATATTCCCCAAGCCATTATATATCTTTAGGCTCAAATAACTCAAGCAGGAAAATTTCCTACCTCTCTTCGAGCCAGACGGCAAAGATTTGTGGTGTCCAGCGCATAGCGCTCTGCCGCGTAGAGCAGTAAATTTTTACCATCAAATCAGTGCGCGACTAATTGAGAATGGCGCGCAGATCCGAGGGAAAAACTGGAAAATTTGGGGTTTTTCAGTGATATTTATCACCTTCTGAAAACCCCGTGTTTCTCGTACTACGCCCAGCCTCGTCGCGGTAGAGCACTTCCGTGTTTATCCCTGACGAACTGATGGTCGATTCAGAATCTGAGAAGAAAAGAAAAGAGAAAACAAAACTAAAAACCTCAACCACATTTCGTGACGCCCTGCCAACGCTATGCTTTGTTTGTTGTTTTATTTTTTGTTTCACTTTTTTTTCTTTATGTGGGACCGCACATGTCCTTATTCCTTCTCGTCCGTTTGGGCTCTCCAACAATTTATTTTGTCCTGCTCCCACCCTTTCATCATAAATTGAATATTCTTTAAATATATTTGCCATTTTTCTGAATTTAAAATCCCGTCAGAGTTTCACCCTTAAACCCATCGCCTGTGAATCGTGAATATTGACCGTCCCACACCCCCTAACTTAAACTTTTTTCAGGGTCACTAGATTTCACAGATTTAATTTATCTACAAATCCCGTTTCGTCATCCGACATCTGCACTTTCTAGTCGCCCCCCAACTTATTCGCAAGTAAATTTATTATTATTAATTTGCACATTTAAAACTTCCATTAATTATACTTTCTACCCTCTCACACCTTTCCTCTTAACAGACACCTTGTTCACATTTAAACATTGCCATTCCAACTTTTAAATCAGACAGCTCATCTCACTTGATTATGATTTTACATCCTTTGCTAACGTGACCAATGTACCTCTTGGTTTAATACTCAATCCGGCACTCAGTATAAACTTTCATTTCCTCACTTAGTCTCCAAAATAATTAGCAATGTGGACACTCTGGTACCTTATACACCCTCACAAGATCATATGTACTCGTACACCTCTGACGCAGGTGTTACAAAGAAATCAAATTTCCTGAAGGTGCCAGCACATGTATTAGGGTACCGGTACACCCCCACGTAGGCCAAAGTGTACGTGGCATGTTCAGGTGCACTGCAGACACCTCCCGGCTCGCTTCCTATATTTCGACCGGGCCAGTATTTCAAGAAACTTGCTCATTTCTAACCGATTTGAGGAGGTCCAAGCTACTTTTAAACTAGACTTAAAGAAAACCAAACCTAAACAGGAACACAGGAACTGCTCACCATGATCCCATGGCCCAAAGCTTCACTCGTGTTGGGCCGCGTGTCAAATTCCGGTTCCAATTTGGACATAGAGGTACCCCCAAGGCTCGGATTTAATTTGAAAGCCAAAGTTCAGAACTGGTGATCCTTGTTGAATAGAAACCCTTAGCACCTTTAGCTTTAAAAGAGTACAAGTTATATGCGTGACTTGGCATAAGGTACAGCAAAGTTGTTAAGGGGATTACATAAGGACACACCAGAGTCAACACAAGGGCCCTGGGCTGAGTGTGTAGGTTAAAAAGTAAAGGCGGGGAAAAGTGTGGAACTGTGCTCTCAAGTTTAGCAAGCAAAGAGGTGAGTGTTCTAAACTCACTTTTCAAATACTAGTGTATTATATATATATAAATTGTTTTACACTCATCATGTTTAGACGAAACTACTAAGTAAAGTACAATGAGTTTAGAAAGCAAGTAATGGTTCTGGATGTATCCAATCATACCTTTATGTTGAAAGCAAATTTGTTTATGGATTTAAACCATAATTTTTGAAAAGAAAGCAAATGGTTTTGATTTAAACCATGTAATTGAAAAGGCAAATAGTTTGATTTAAACCATAATTGAAAGCAAATGGTTTCGATTTGAACTATAATTGAAAAAAGCAAATGGTTTTGATTTGCCAATGAGTTTGAAATGTGAAAGTAAATGGTTTTGAATTTATTAACCATACTTTTCAAGAAAGCAAGTATAATGGTTTGCTAAATTGTAAAACCATTTTTCAAGCAAGCAAGCAAAAAGTACACTGCAAATAACAGCGCTCTTACTTACAGCTGACTTTGAAGAGACACCGTGACATGGAGCTCTAACTAACAGGTGACATGACACCAGGTCTATTCAACATATTAACGTTAAAACAAATGATGAACAAGGTCTTCACCGCAACAAAACGAAGGTCGCCCGCGGTTCAACTTCGAAACATAATCAAAGTTAAATAATATTCAGCCAACGATTCAACAGCCACGATACGCAGTCTTGATAACAACTGATCAGAAGTCTGATTCGCCCAAGTCCTCAAGAAGTTTAAAGGAACCGTCGGATCTCTCGCGCCCGCGACTCCTTAACCAATTCAATCGGTGAAACACAAGCCCCAAGGATCTTTAAGAAAAACGCAAGAGTCAAAGCCTCACTTCTTATTTCAGCCATGCCACAGAGCCCAGCCCTAAATATATGAAGTCTGAGAAAATCTTAAAGTTAAATGTTTCAGAAAGGTTCAACTCGCTAAAGAGATAAAACAAGAAGAGAGTACTGAAGAAGTTGTCAAACCCTCTAAGCAAGGTTAAGAAGATACGGTAGCGCTGAAGAAAAGCAAAACAAAGCAAGGTAAGTAATAAAGCAAGCAAGCAAAGAAAAAGTTTGAAACCCTTTAAAGCAAGCAAAGCAAATAAAGCGAGGAAACATTCGGTAAAGAGAGTTTTTATGATTTCGAGTAGGATGGCTTTTCCCAAAGCAAACATTTATGAAAGCATACACTACTCCAGCCCCGTTTTAGCCTATTATTTTCATTTGAAACTATTTTCCAGTATTGTGGTATCGCAAGACGCCGGAGCACAATAGATTTTCTCCCCGACATTTGGTACAAAGCGTTGTAAACACATATTATGTAAAGAAAAGACTTGTATGTATGAATGAAACATACGTATGTACATAGAGTAGTTCAGGTGAGAATGTGTCGGGTGTGTCAAGCTGGGCTATATTTGGGATATATAGTAAAATCGATGTATACAGATTTGGAAGGGACATTATGTGCAGTACCACATGTACGGTTTTCTCACACACAAGATTTAATACCAAATCCTAAACTGAAAAATAAAGAAAAATTTTTATAGAGGTTACGTTAAATACGGCTTCGCTTCTCACAGAGTTTCTAGTCGTTAGAGGCATCGCGTCAGATTGCGGAGTGGCTGCACGCCCGCAAATGTAGTAAAGTGGCAGTCAACGAATCAGAATAGAACCATAATTATTAACTATGTTTAACAAGACGATATTAAATAGGTTAATTAATTAATAAGTAATACCAAACCGTTAATTCGGTCAAACTGAAGTGCGAGCGTCAATGCCAAATATAACCATTTATTAAACATGTTAGCGTTGAACAATGCTTAGCCATATCACTATCCTAATTATGACCCAAACATGATTATACTCAAACCCATACCAAGTAAAACCGTAAGGTGTTCACGTTTTGTGTCAAATTTTGCCAACCCTATGTTTCTACAAGTTTTCTAGGAGAACAAAATAATTAATAACTGAGAACTTATTATTTGCATCCCTCGACACATGAATTAAAAAATAATTGAGAATAGAATAACAAAGAGCATATGTAGACATGTTTCTACAGATTTGGAAGAAGAACAAAATAAAAAAATTAAATAATAATTGAGAACTTACTATTTGCATCCTCATAGGCATCTTCATGATCGGACAACTCATGAGAATTTTCATTAGATTCACGCAACCTCTTCTTATGAGCTTGTGAGAGAATCTTTGAATCATTTCTCTTTGTTTTTTTAATCCTCTTCAACATCTTGTAAAAAATCATATAATCATAGTTTAGAAAACAATAATAACTTTTGATCTAATACGACATAAAAAAATTAAAAACAAAATTATGAAATCAAACCTTGTGAATTGCAGATGAGAAAAATACAAAATATTGAGGAATAACAGTCGTCTATACTAGGTTAGGTTTATGGCAGAACTATAAATATATTTATAATTTTAATAAATGTAAAAATTCAGATGGAGGAAGGAAAGTTTTTGGCCAAATTTTGTTTAATTGAAAAACGACCAATTTTTTTATTTTGGAGAAGTAAATACGTGATTTCTAGATGCTCATTCGTGGCAGTAATTGATTATGATAGTACAACAACTTTGAAAAATATATTATTTCATTATATAAAAACTATGACAATATTTACCAACTCCCCTTTTTTTTAATATTTTTTTTTTCAAATTGTCATGATGTCACGATCTTGTACAAAACCTATAGCTCTTATAATCAAAACCCATAGGCGAATCAAAATTAACATAGTTTTCACTTGGGGATACCCATCACCACCAAATCACCCTTCTTACCTTGATTGTGGATAAAGGAGTCAACCGTGGGAGTTCATGTTGTGACGCAAGTGAGTTTTAGCAGTCGAGGATGGGAGATTAAGGTATGCCAAGCTTTGCATACGCATCTAAACTGTACCAGATATTTTACGCACTACAAAAAAAAAGCCAAATATCTAGGGAAATTTCCCTAGCTATTTGAAGAAATTACGTAGCTAAAATAGAATAGCAACGGATTTACGACGGAAATAATCCCTAGCTAAAGTGCTTGTCGCAAAAAATTAACGAGAAAATTTTTTCCATAGCTATTTATTAACCACGAAAATTCCCTAGCTAATTATATATTTTAAACGCTAATTTGGTCGTAATTGAGGACGGTCAATATTTTTCGAGGTCGGAATAGCGACGAAAAATGCCTAGCTAAACTAGGAAAATTCCGTCACTATTTTTGTCTAATTTTAGAGAAATAGTTATGGAATTGTCCCTAACTAATTTAGCTAGGGACAATTCCGTCACTATACTTGTCTAATTTTAAAGAAATAGCTACGGAATTGTCCCTAGCTAATTTAGCTAGGGACAATTCCGTGACTATTCTTGTCGAATTTTGAAGAAATAGCTACGGAATTGTCCCTAGCTAAATTAGCTAGGGACAGTGCATCATGTGCTTGTCGATTTTGAAGAAATAATACGAGAAATTGTCCACTAGCTGTTCTTTAGGGACAATTCGAATCACTGTCTTGTCGAATTTTTAGGAAGCCAGCGACCAGGTGTCCCTAAGTGGTGTTGTAGGGTTTGTCTAATCACTATTCTTGTCTAATTTTAAGGAAATAGCTATGAAATTGTCCCTAGCTATGGAATGATCCCTAGCTATTGTTGTAGTTATTTTCTTACAATTGAATGAAAATAGTGACAGAATATCCCATAGTTGTGCAAGATTGGGAATGAGTCCTCGTATATAGGCCTCCATTTCTTGAAAATAAAAATATACATAAATTTCATATATAAGGCGGCGGAAGCATAAATTGTACGAAATATTTTATATTAAGATCTATTACGAGAGAGAACCGATGTCCCATTAGATTGAGGCTGAAAGTGTAAAAGTCCATCGTGGGGTTGAAGGCATCAGAATCCTCATCAAGCTCACTCATATCAGTGCGGCTGTGTAAGTGAAACCTAGACAACAATAAGAAGTGAGACAGTGATTTCAGAAAGGTTATATTTGACATCAATGATGCTTGAATTTTTCCAAAATAAGAAAAATAAAAATAAAAAAGAAAAGAAAACTGTTATGCATGGAAGATGGAAAAGATAAGCAACCAAAAGAAGCACAAAGGTTTTTCTTCTTTTTTAATTTAAGAAAAAAAATTGAATGAAGCAAAACTTCAAAAAGATGTACAAAGTAGCAAATATCCTGTGAGAAAACCTAAAAATCGAACTCCAATAAAATCTTTATTAATGATGACCGACCCGGCGGCTTGACAACGGTAAGGCCAAAGCCCGGCCTCACATTCCTATTAAGAAGTAAGAGGACTGACATGGAAGATCAAATACTTCCACGCTTTACGCCTATCGTTTGGAAAATTAAATGATATTATTATACATTAATATGTGTGATATTGTTTGGGAGGTACAATAAAAACAATATTAAAATTATTAAATGTATGATTCGATGCAAAAACAAAAAGAAAATTCTCATGATTTTTTTTAGGGTTTTTTTTCTTTTTGGATAGATGAAACATGAACATTTAAGGATTTTTATTTTTTATTTTTGATAGATAAGAACATTTAAGGAAATCATGATAAATGGCTGTGATTTTCTTCAGCATAGAAGAGCAAGACTCACAGTGCGCATCACATAAAGGTAAAAGGGTAGAATGGCAATTCTTCCAGACTCATCTTTCTCAAACTTCATGAAATTGGAAGGGCTGAAAAAGCGCCGACACTTAGGACCTATTTGCTCTGTACAAACAGAGGCAATGTGGCAAAAATCTTCATAATTCATCTATAAGATAGGAATGAAGACATTATTAGCATCACAACAAAATTAAAAGAACTTATAATGTTATAAATTATGCAAGACACACATTAAAAATATTGGGAAAAAAGCAGAAATTTACATTACATGGTTAAGTTGCCCATTGGTATCAGAAACAGGAAACGCTTGTGAAAACATATCCTGAAAATGGATAATTTTGGGAAATAGTAAAATAACATTTTTGATGATTAAAAATGAGCATGGCCATTGTTTCAATTTCAAAAAACAAGATGACTCCAAAGAAACCATTTCCGTTTCTACTATCACTCAGAACTCTAACCTTGTGAAGGAATTTGATCACTTGTCGTTAAAATTTGTTTTTTTTTTTGAATAGGAAGAACATTTGTATTAAACACCCACCAAATGGCACCTGAAGTATACCGGCATATACAAAGTAGCGAAGGCGTAAAAACATCTAGCAAAGTAATCAAAATTCTCAACTAACATAAGTATTTATACCGACACCAAAATAATTCATAATCCACATTTTTTGAGCCCCCAATAATTGTTAGTGACACACCCCCACCCCCTTCCAGCGGCGGGTGTCAGATACTCCATAGAAATCTGACCAGGTTACCTCTAACATTTAGAAACTCACGTGAAGCGAATGTATTAACTGCTTAAACCTCGTATAAAATTTTTTTCTTTTATTTATAACAATTTTTAAAATCTTACTTGGCGAAGCAAGCGAGCATGTGGCTGCATATAGTATAATTCAAATCATGTATACATCCGATTTGTATGTCAAATATGGCCTTGACATCCCGACACATTTTCACAAAACTAATCTATGCACATACATATGTTCCATTTACATATTCAAAGTCTTTTTCCTTACATAATATTCTTAGTACAACACTTGTACAATGTCGGAGACAAATCTATTGTGTGTTCAGCGTCTTAGTATGCAAAAATAGTTTTTAAAATAGAAAATAATGAGCTAAACGAGCTCAGTGAGTGTATGCTTTTATAAAATGTTTCGCTTTTCCGGAAAGCATCTCAAAGTGTAAAACTCTATTTTACAAATATTTTCCATAAGCTTTACTTTGCTTTGCTTGCTTTAAAATTTTCTAAAACTTTTCTTTGCTTGCTTGCTTTTGTACTTGCTTGCTTTTAAAAGTTTATAAAACTTTTAATACTTGCTTGCTTGCTTTGCTTTACTTTTCTTTAAAAGCTTATAAAATTCTTATTGCTTGCTTGCTTAGAAGTTTATAAAACTTCTCATAATTTCTCTTGCTTGAAAAGTTTCTTAAAACCTTTCACAAACCTTTTGCTTTAAAGTTTCTCCAAAACTTTTTCATAAACGGGAACTGGGGCTGTATGTTTTGAAAATAAAAGCGGAGCTGGCTCAGCATTTGCTTTAAAATCCCACGGGGAGCTTGGCTCCAGCCGTCGTTTGAAATCTAAGCGAGAACTGGGCTCAGCAGTTTGCTTTAAAAATCTCACCGAGAGAGCTGGGCGTAGTGAACGATAGTTGAGATTTTCAAAAGCCATGTCATGCTTATAAAACATCAACCACTTGAAATTTATTTTTGCTTCTTGTACCCTAGTGAACACGGGAGCACGTGCATGCGGCGGAGTGCGGTGGAAGGACTTTGTGTCGCTCACCTTTTTCCGGTGAATATGGTGGAATTGACCTCGTGTCGCCATCACCATAATTTAGTTAGAGCTCATAACCTTATATAATCATGTACGTGCCATGGTCTCCTTTAAATGCATGATGTATGACCTAAGTTTGCCGACCAGGCAAAACTACAATGCATGTATGAGATCCTAACTCCATTGTGCACGTACGGAATATCACCTACGGTTGCTTATACCAGAACTAAGGAAGGCCTGTTTTCGCAAATATTCTTTTGCTTGCTTGCTTGCTTGCTTGCTTTCTTGAATAATGGTTTAATTATTCAAAACAATTTGCTTACTTTATTGCTTGCTTGAAAAATGGTTTAATTATTCAAAACCATTTGCTTACTTGAAAAATGGTTTTACAATTTAAAATCAATGCTTGATTTTCAAAAATGGTTTAACTCAAAACCAATAGCTTGCTTTCTAATTCATTGCTTGCTTCTTGAAAATGGTTTACAATCAAAACCATGAAATACCCGATATCATGATTTATAATAATAATACACTAGTATTTGGAAAATGAGTTTAGAACACTCACCTCTTTGCTTGCTAAACTTGAGAGCACAGTTCCACACTTTTCCCCGCCTTTGCTTTTTAACCTACACACTCAATCGAATATGACGACAAATTAATCGCCTATGTATCACGTATAATTTTAACATACTTCCTAGACTTAGTCACGCTGTGAATATCACCCAGGGGCGCCCAGTGCGCTACGTTTAAATTAAGTCCCCGTCTTATTCGAACCTATCTTAATCATTTAATAAGGTTCCTAAACTATCGATCTGTGCAATTCGGGCTTAATTACACAAAAACATAGCATTCTGGGCATTTTGGGCACACATGTTGTTTTCGCTTAAATCTAAAATTCGCAATGAAGATAAGCACCACAAATCACTATGGATTGCTCCTTCCATCAGATTGCAACCTGCTAGATCAAGTTCTCCTAAGCAACATTGCGAGGCTTAGGAGCGTCGAGGTAATTTATTGGCTTTGAACGATTCTGAGTCTGAGGAGCGGATAAGATGCATGTGAAATCACCATGACGTAGGAGGTCAGGTTCTTACAGTTGATCAATTCCATGTTTACAAGGTTTTTTAGACGTCCAATTGATGATGGCAACTCTGTCATAGCCATTCCACTTGCATAAAGGTGATCTAACTCTTCCATATCAACCACGACATCTGGAAAAGCCTCCACATTTGAACAATCATTGAGAGAGAGATCACGGAGGTTTTTCAACCGCCATCTTTGCTTGGAAGACCCTCAAGTTTTTGCAGTTTTCAATTATGGCTGTTACTTGATCTACATAAGCCTCTCTAGGCACTCCATATCCTTTGAATCTCCAGGAAACTTCTCAAATTTAGAACAACCCAGAGAAAAAGCCCCGAGGCGCCAGAGCAACCAATCTTTGTTGTGGAGTTCCACAGCAAGTAGTATAATCTAAATAAATCCTCTTTAAGCATTTCATATTCCCCTTGGATCTGCAGGAATCTCTCAAACTTGAACATCACGAAAGATCAAGAACTTCAAGAGATGACAAGACCAATCTTGTTTAGTGAATTCTTGATTGATCCTTCAATTAAGCTCCCTCGAAATATTTCATTGCATGAAATGCCCGAAAACCTCGCACAACCTTCAGTTTAATCTCTGTCTTGGCATGCCCGATAATTTTAGCATTTTCATGAGTAGTTGTGAGGTTACCATCAAGAACTTCAAAATTCGACCAAAACATTGACAAAGATCATTTTCATCAAAAACAAAAAAAAAAAAAAAAACATCCATAGATAAAGAATTAGTGTAAAGAGGAAATAAAAATTTTAAAAAGTTATTATACCTTATCGCTTTCCCAAAGTTCTTTCATGTTGCTAGACACAAGTTGATTGCAACAGGTTCTTTTCATTAAAATTCAATGGCAAAAGACTCCAAACCTTCTAGTGAATATACAGCAAATTAGGAGGAAATTGAAGTCATTAGGAAGAATCATTTATACTCATCACCATAAAGTAGTAGACTTTGGGTATCTCGAAGCTTCTTAATCTTGATGAACACTTTTATGTAGGCAAATATTTCTGTAGTAAACCATATTTCTTTTGATGTTGACAAGTCCAAAGATATGGTTTTGGCGTTTACATCCTAGACAACAAGAATGAAGAATCATTAAAAAATAAAATTTAAAACAAAAAATAAAAACAAAGAAAACACTTTGTTTATTAGAATTTAATTTAATTCTCACCTCTCACTTATAAACTCTTGATATATATCTGTCAACATTCACAATCTACTCTATTTGTTGGGATCTTGAGGATGTTCTTCACGAGCAATTTGCAAGCCCATTTGTAGTAACAAATCATGCATATATATTATTATCAGCTGAAAGCAGTTATGAGACATACATCGTAGAACTCTTATATCTATTTCACCACTCTGACTCTATTTTTTGAAGTAAAGTCTCTATTTCACTAACCAAAAAAAACAAGCAATGTCGAGGAATATCCTTTATTTGTGAACTATCTAATCCATCATAGCTTGTTTTAAAAGCATGCTCAATTTTCATTTCAAGTTTCTTTTCCAATTTATGCAATTGACTTTCCCATTCACTTATTGTCTTGTCACATAAAAGATGGCCCAAAACTTTGAAAGCTACTGGATGACCTTGACAATAATGTATCACACGATCTATGAGGCCTTTGAAATCCTCTGTTGGAAAATCTAGTCTAAAGGCATATTGACTAAGAGCTCCAAATGCTTCGTGTACTTTAAGTCCTTGACCTCATATGGATGATCAACTTTAGTCTATTTAGTAGATGTTTGTCTCTAGTTGTGATGATGATTCTCTTCCTTCACGAACCAGTTAAATTGTTCCTATTAATAATTCTAATTTGTTCCTTCATCGTAACATTGCCATATCAAAAAACAATAAGAGCCTTTCGAAAGTAGTTGTTTCTATCACCTTGAGTACAGCAATTGTGTGCTTGCTTATTTTTTATTTCCCTCCCGACTAACAATTGTCCTTAAAAGTTGATTTTACTGTCTTAAAACAAGTAGTTACTGTCCTTTCAACATTTTCAAGAAACTACAACATTCAAATCCCAAGAAATTTGATCATACACATAATAAGCAATGGTTGTCTTACGGTCCCGATCCCGTATATCAAAATCATCTGAAACATCATTTGATTATATTCAACCCCCGAACTTATATTTTAGGATGATGTCCATTCAAACTAAAATTACGGAAAATGAAGTTTTATAACTCCATATTACCACTGGCGTCATTTGATGAATTTTCTTGATATGCTCTAACTCATGATGAAATCAACATTAAAGGATAAAAAATATAAAGTAATTTGATGATTTTCGTAGTCCTAAGAGTGAATAAATGTTCATTTATATATGGGTTAAAAGGCATTTTGCCCCTCAACTATTGTCCAGATGTTGACTTAGCCCCTCAACTATATATTTTTTTTGTCATTTAGGTCCTTCAACTATGAGTTAGTTGTCAAATTATTAGCCCTCTTCTTATTTTTGTCATTTTACTTTTGTAGTATTTAAAATTAATAATTTTTGCCCTTCTTTTCATATGAAAAAGAAAAAAAAAATGAATTGTTTGCTGGAGTTGGTGTATTTTTATGATTACTAGACTATAATCAAGATATTCATATTTATTTACTACATTTAATTTCTAAAAAATGTTAAAAGTTAGAAAATGTTCACTAGTATTTAGTTTCACAAAGAAAATTAAATTAAGTCAAATCTATTCAATATATTATATGTTTTAAATTATTTAATTGTATGAATAAATAAATAAATGATTTAAAAAGTGTGTAGAAATAAAATATTTAGTTTAAATATGTTTTTAATTTTTTTAATTTTTTTATTCATCAACTTCATATAAAAAGAAGGGAAAAAAAATATTATTTTTAAATACTAAAACTAAAAATGATAAAAAAAGAAAGAAAGAAAGAAGTAGTTGAGGGGCTAAATTAATACTAAGTCATAGGTGAAGGACACAAACTAGAAAAAAAATTCGAAGTTGATAGTGAGCCATAGTTAAAGGTAAAATGGCCTTTAACCATTTATATATTTGAATACTTACCTTTTAGTGTCATGTGACAATACAAAAAAATAGAACATGAACTATAATTGCTTGTGCTTCATGTTTGATAACCTCAAATTTTAAAAAATTCAATAGCCAAACCATAAGACTACCTCTTTCAGACATGGTCCTTTCAAAATTTTATATTGTTGCTTTGAGAAAAAAGCCCAATAATTAACAAACAAATTTCTAAAGATCTATCCATAAAAGCTTAAATGGTACAAACATATGGTGGGGAGTTATATGCCCTTCTGAAAATCTAAAACTTAGAAGGTCTTTAATAATAATAATAATAATAATAATAAATTATTAAACATTTTTTTTATATCTATTCACTTTGCCGTTGTAGTATTTTATTCCCATGGAGATTCGAACCTGGTTCATATAAACATTTTCAATAATTAAACAAATTCTTATATAAATAAAGAGAGCCAAGTTTTGCATATGATTCCCACATTTATTATATGAATTCTCACAGCTAATCTTCAATGTGTGTTTATGGTTGTAGCTCAATTTCTAAAACTTAAGCAGAGGATTAGTAACAAGAGAAGTTAAACTCACATGATTTACTAGCTTTTGAAGATATATTTATTTTCTTCATGATTATAATCATAATACCCAATTTTAAGTATACTTATAAATGAAAAGCTAATCGTAATAAATATAAGTTGAAAGAGTTATGAGAACTACCCCACTTCTATGGAATCTAGAAGATTGCAGCCGGTCGAGGCCTCCTCCATCTACATGCCTTGGCCGTTTGTTTCATGCTTGGTGAATGCATCTCAAAAGCTGCCGGTTTGCTTACGGACATCCCCTGGATCCACATGGTAGAAAATTGGTAATACTATTGATGTAGCTCGGCTACGAAGAATAATAAAATAAAAGAAAGCGAGCAAATAAATGAAGCGAGTTCTACCAGTTTTTCAATATAATGTAAAAGTCTTTTTCAAAAACAATATAAGGTGCTATTTATAGGCACCAACAAGTAAATCCCAAAAATCCTAACAGATAAATACAAAAAGTACTAACGGATAAATCATAAAAGTACAATAAAATAAATAACTAATAATAATAAAAATCATCATTGGACTTGGGCTTCCTGTCTCGTCTAGGCACATATATATTGAAAAACTACTCCGTGCCAATCATTCCCTCCCGGGTTGAGAGAGAAGAGGATTTATATAGACTCGAGAAGAGTGAGAGGAAAGGTAACAATCCAACAGAAGGATCAAATGATGGCTCATCCTCCTGTATCAAGTAGCATCGAATCGGGAAGATCATGCCATTTGACAAAGGAGCTTGTGAAACCCACACCATCTTTGAAGTCGAGAACTCATCAAGGATAATATCCACCGTCTCATTATAATACTGTAATGAAGGCATATTAGGTGCACCTTTACTAGCTTCACACCTTAAACATACTAGAGCAAAATAGAAACTAAAGTGCCTAGGTAAAGGTAACGAATCCTCTTACATTGAAAATAGGGCTAATATCCCGTAATAAATTAGAGCCGTCGAAGATATGCATTACATCCCATTTTACGAATGATAGAATAAGGGCCCATGACTCTTGCATAAAGTTTTTTTGAAAACGTTTTCGAAATTCTTTCAGGACGAATGCGAACCATGACATAGTCACCAACATTAAATTCCTTAGATCCCTACGGTGCCGCATCGTGACGGAGTTTGCTCTCCTCATTGCGAGAAATATTTCGCCTAATCTCGATGTAAGTCATGGATGTGTTTACAAAGTTTTTCTGCGAGGTTTAGACCTGAAGCATGGAGTGGTAAAGAGGAATAAGATCAATGGATGTGCGGGGTAAGTAGCCATTAACAATTTGAAAAGGACTTTTACTAGTTGAACGGTTCAATAGAATTGTATAAGCAAACTTAGGTTGTTGACAAAATTAAATCCCAAACACCTTGTTTTACTGACCAAACACCTAGCATATCACCCAATTCCCAATTGCTGCAACCTCGGTTTGCTCATCGATTCGAGGATGGCTTAGGGATGAAAATTTTAGAGTAGTAATGACAATTTCCAATGGGTTTTCAAAAAATAGCTAACAAATTTCACATCCCTATCATATACAATAGTGGAAGGCAAACCCCGTGCAGATTTAACAACTTCTCTAAAAAATAATTTGTAACATATGACATCAAACAGTTTTTGTTACATCAGATAAATGTACCATCTTGAAAACATCAATAATAACAAAATAGAATCATATCCTCTAACGATTTAAATGATCCAGTACAACAAAGTCCATACTAACATCTTTCCAAGGTTCATGAGGGACAAGTAAAAGTATATAAGCTATGTTTGGATGCTAGCCTTGCTAATCGACATGTTACGCGTGTGTGACTATCACAGCAACATGCACTTTGGAGAAATTAAAACCTATCTTGACCCGATGTAATAGTTTATCCACTCCAGTATCCAGTAAACCACTTGCATACATCTCCCAAATTAATAAATCCTAAATGATGTCGGTATGCTGAATTTAGTCACTTTAAACAAATAACCATTTTCAACAAGGAAGTCCGGATCTCCCTAACGAGTTTTCATGACTATCCTCATTATAAACAATACTAAAGTCGGGACATGCGAATAGTCATTTCAATCTATCAAACCCGATGACACAGGCACTCATCACGATGAAGATGTAGATTAATCAACTAAGTGCGTCAGCGGCACTTTTCAAATACTAACTGTGATTATCAAAAAGAATATTCATTCGAAAAATTCGACTGACATGTCGAGCGTTGATTTTTTATGTGAGTTTAAATATCTCTTAAATCTTGGTGGTAAAAAGCAAACAAATTGATTAGTTAACAAATAAAACCTCCAAAAACTAAGACTGCACTATAACGCAAAACTCTTTATCATATGTAGAATATCGTCTTTTTTAGCATCATTGGAGTTTTTCACTAAAGAAACTATAGGGTGACCTTCTTATTTCAGACACCACTAATACCTACACGATGCATCCTGAAGCAGCCTTAAAACTTTAGTAAAATCGGGATATCTCAAAGCGGTACCTCGATCATTACGTGGCCTTAATTTTATGCGAATGTTTATTCTGATAGCGATAGACCATTGAAACTCTTTATTTTAAACATTGCTGATAAGACTATAATAGTGCTAAATCCTCTTATAATCTCCTATAGAAAAGCTAAACCATAAGCTAAAGTCTCGGTGTGGGTGTGGTTGGGGCCACTCCTAATAACTACAACAGCACCAGGATCAATTTGAAATGCCATGTTTAGACACAGCGAAAGCCTAAGAAAAGCACATGTTTGCATAAAAGAACACTTCTTAAGAGTTAGCATAAAAACTGGCCTCTCGAAGAGAGTGAGAAAAAACCCCATCTTAGGTGTGCTAAATGCTCTTCTTTGGATTGATTTTCTAAGATCATTATATCATCAAAGTAAACCGCGAAATTTACCAATGAGAGGTACTTGATGCATGGGTCGTAACTCTCATGAAAGTACTGGAGAATTAGACAAACCAAAGGCATGGTAACCCCTCAAACAAACCATCTTGTGAACTTTAAATGTAGTTTTCCACTCATCTCTGGCCTAACACAAATTTGATGATAACCACTATACAAATCTATCTTAGAGAACCAACTAGAACCGAATTTAATAGATCCGACTATCTCAAGACGGGGATGGAAATCTATATTTGATGGTAATCTTGTGATGAATACACTATCCACACACATTCTCTAGATCCCGGCATTTTCTTAGGTGTCGACAAAATTTAGCCTTTGCCTGAGGACTAAAGTATGCCTAACAAATCCTCTTTCACAAAGTCCTTCTACTTGCCTAGTCAACTCACTCTCTCTCTTTAGGATTCATCTATGTGTGAGAGGTTGGGCGGAGTTGAGAACACAGGAACTAAATCTATAGCATGTTGGATGTCTCTTAGGTGGTAGTTCACTAAGTAACCTCACTCTGAAAAATGATCTTTATTGATAGTTTTCACCATGAAGGTAGGAGTATATTTGTCAAGGTAAGTTAATCTTCGTGCATA
This sequence comes from Tetrastigma voinierianum, assembly GCA_016808115.1. Taxonomy (NCBI): domain Eukaryota; kingdom Viridiplantae; phylum Streptophyta; class Magnoliopsida; order Vitales; family Vitaceae; genus Tetrastigma; species Tetrastigma voinierianum. Next base: position 123,451 of record JAEQBH010002898.1, read on the forward strand.
TGTCATTCTCATACGATGTCAGAAAAAAGTCTAAAAGTAACTTGGCCTTATACATGTTAAGATTGTCTATAAGCCCCTACAACTTAATCTTTTGAATTTCACATATGTTAAGATTGTTTGACTTCATGTTAGGATTACATTGTTATTACATTAGATTCTTTGAAGCAAATGTCAAGTTGAGTATCAAATGTGTCATCACCATTTTCTTTATATATAAGCACATAATAATAAAGCATTCAATGAAGATTTTAGATAAAAATTTAAATTAAAAAAACATAAATCTTTTCAAACTACTCTTCATTTCTTTAAATACATAATGGCTTATTCAATTTAGATACAAATTAAAAAAAAAAAACATAACATCATCTTTATAAGGCATTGATTCTTTTGTTTCTTCATCATCTTCTTGTTTGTCTTATTTCTTGGACACCTTATAGGATAAACACAAAATTAATAAGCGTAGTAATAAATACTAAAAATTAAATATTAAAAAAATGAAAAACAAACTGTAATAATAATAATAAAAATGATCAGATTATACCAATCATATACATTTATCAACAAAAACCACATTTTTTTATCCTTGTTCCTCAAAGAATGTTTGTATTTGTATGTCATCATCTAATATAAATGTGCTTGTAGAACTAAAGTTAATGGAGGAACCGGTGATCTTCTGTCGACAACAAGCCACTTTCTCTAATCTAATGAACACATAAAGTTTTCCTTACCATATCAAACTCTCATGATCACAAAAAAACTTTATTCAATTAACGTTCTCAATTAATGTTGGACTTTAGTTTTACCTCGAATATGTAGTCTAACTAATAAACGAATAAACGTTGCCATTGTCACTATCCTCTTCACCAAAATCACATTTGTAGTATTGATCTCTACAACAAGCGACACTTTAGAACCATGTCGAAAATATGGGATTGTTCTGAAGAAGAGGTCCACTCGCTGAATAGAGAGTATACAACAAACCACTAATTCTTGACCATTATTTGTTTTTGTGGATGAAATGCATAAAAGAAAATAAAAATAAAAATTTCAAATTTTATTTTTTTCCGATGGATGGAGAAAACAAAGCCAACATCTAACATTTATATTGTGAAAATATTTGCAGAATTTGAACCTGAATTCTTACATCCCAATGGTTTCGATTTTGCTCCACGACTGTGTAGTTTTCACCTTTCAACTCAATCTGAACAAACCATCTCAATATTATTTGTGAATAGTTTGTATTACCTTGCCAAACATATCAAACACATAACATTTTTGTTCATAAACTTACATTTAATGAGTCTGATAACTCCAGCTGAAAAATAAGAGAAACCAATGGAATCAAAGGCTTTTCTTCACACATATGATAACTTTTGTGAGTTTGAGTTGGAATTCTGTAGGACAATGTAATATTCAATAATGGATAAAAAAAATTATTTAGTGTGATATAGATATGATAACTTTTTACCATGAGATAAACAAATAAGATTAATCTAGATTAAGATTTATATATACTTCTCATCTAACAATTTGCATGGTAACCAAAAGCCTAAAATATGTGAAATTATGAAACATGTCTTGAAATCTGTGAATATTTTTAGAAATGTTCCACTTTTGGAGGTTCTGGTCCCAAGCATCAAATGGAAAAGGCAATATATCATTCAAGCTGCGGTGACACAATATAATGATATCTCAGTTAGAGTGATGAATGAAAAACTATCCTTCCTATTTTAACGTTTTAAACACACCAGTATGTTTAATTCCTAGAAAATGTTAGGAAAGGAAAAATATTATATAAAATCATTTTCCTAATTTGGATGATATGGAAAAGATGGGAAAACAAATATAAAACAGAAAGATAAACCAATATTATATATTTCGGTGAAATGACATGAAACTAGAATTTATGGATGCTCCCAATCCAAATAAATAAACCAACTAGGTATTAAAAATGTAATTATATATTGTAGTTAGGTTACCTAGTAGAATGTGAAGCCTATATATAGGCAAAAGGGTTAGATTTGCTTATTAAAAATACATCCTTGTCCGTATGGTTTGTAGCCATCTAAGTTCAAGAAAATGATTCTTAATCATTGCCTCTTGTTATCTTGCCAACCATGATTTTCATGCCAATTATCGATATTTTAATTCTGCATAAATGTAGTTAATTTATATGTGTAATCATTCAACAGATTAACAAATTAATTTTTATTTTAAAACCACTTAAAATTATTTAAATATTTTATAAAATAAAATCTAAATCTTGGTTTTAAATGTTTTTAGATGTTTGATAATTTATGATATATTTTAAATTAGTTTTATATATAATATAAAATCCAACTAGAAAAACAAATGGAAGATGTGATATATATTTTAAAATAAGAAAATGTTTTCAATTTTTAAATTGTTAAACTTATTTTCTGTATTATTATTTTTTTTCAACGAACAAATTATTGCTAAAGTCTCATAAAATAATAGGCCATAAATTTGTACAAAATGCTAAATCCATAATATATATATTTTCCATATGGTTTTAATGGGGTATAGTTGGGGCATCCATTATCGAGTTGAATGATGGAGGAAGTACATAGTTAAGTGAGGATTTTTCATTGGTTTTTTTGTCAAGTAGATTTTACGCGGAAGGATCGGCCGGGACAACCTCATGGGCAGGGGACCTCCCGGCACTCAATGGATATAAAGAAACTTTTCCTTAAAAGCAGTCAAATAAATCCATAGGCGAACCGCTACAATCCTTAACATATCTTTAGAAAATAATGCGGAAACGAAGTGATAAATTTTTTTTTCTTTTCTTTTTCTTTTGTTTTCAAACACTAGGATTTTGAGAAAAAATTGGCGAGTTTCCTCTGTTTTTGGACTTTTAAATTTACAAAACCTGATAAAGCATTTAAAAACACTTATAAACTTCAATTTTATACTTCCATAGGACTTCGTCCTGACCCAAATCAACACAATATACATACATATACATTTGTTGCTTCAATCATCAAAACATTCAAACCCTCTTCCAAATTCATGCATTTTATCAAAACATTTTAGGCTTGAAAATGGGACTTAAGCCAGGCCGCCTACGATACCTCGTCACTTGAAGGATCAAAGCCCACGTAGTTCCTTTTCAACATACATATATATATGCATAACAAAATATTCAGCATGAGCAATATACAAAATTATATCTGATGAAATCAGTCTTCGTCGTCAATGGCTCGACTCCTTTTGCCACGAAGGTGACCTCTATCGGCGCACTGTCTTGGGTCCCTGAAAATGTTTTGAAACATATAGAAAGAATGGAAGGCTAAAGGAGCCCGAGTGAGTGCCATTTCATTAAAATAACATTTTGAGTATATACCAATAATACATACCTCTAAATTAAAATCCATTTTATACCTTAAACATTTATGCCTTAAACTTTCTTTCAATAAATACTTATGCATTTAAAATCCATTTATGCTTTAAACATTTGTACAGTAAACTTTCTTTCTTTATTTCTTTCTTTCTTTCTTTCTTTCTTTCTTCACACGGTGGAACCCGAGGAAATAAACACAGAAACGATTTAAGTCTTTTGGCCAGTGAAGGGCAGTCACATTCCGATCCCATAACCACTACGGCTGGAGAAACTCATTTGCATAGGGTTCGATCATACTTATCCGTGTAGATATTACTCTAGACACCTATTTCCCTCCCTCGGTTAGTAACCTATAACTTTACCCTCTGAAATCCTTACACGCTTAAAGTACTTAGTAGATATCGGTCATGCAGTCATAGGGGTTTAGGGTAACCATCCCAATTAAAACATTTCTTCAAAAACACATTTACCAAATACGTAAATCCTTTGCTTTATCATTAAAACACATGGCAAATTACTTTAAACATTTTTAAACTTTCATAATACCTTAACATATGCATACATATTTAATACACATATAAATATATGCATTGATGCAAGATAAACCAATGCAAGATAAGAAACATTTCCATATGCCTTAACATTTACATAAGATTTACATTAAACTTTCAGTTTAACATTAAAACCATTCACTTTTAAAAACTCAATTCTCAAAATATCATTTTCACTCACTGTTCACCGCTCGATCCAGCTTGCCGTTGAGTTCAGTTCCGATCCGATAGTCATTTTCACTTTTTCCAAGAAAGTAAATTACATTAACCATAATTTCCATTGTCCTACCCATAAACACTCATTCTCTCTTTTATAGGGTGGAATCAATCCAATCGGATCATGAAGCTAAAAGTTATGGCATACCTTTTGACTAGTCATTTCTGGAATTTTCTAGTGAAAGTTTGTATTACTCATTTTCCGAGGTCTTGACTTCATATTTTGACACTATGTCCTTATACTCATTTAAAAGCTAAAAGGTGCTAAGGGTTCTATTCCAATTGATCTTTAATTGGAAGCACCGAAACTCACTACGTCCAAATAACCCCGGGCTAATCTATGTTTAAAAACTGAACTAGGAATTTGGCTTGCACATGGTCCTACTTTGAGTGAATATTTAGGCCACTTAGGATCATCATTTGGCGATACCTTCTTCTTAAGTTTTGTTATCCTTCAAGTCTATTTTCAATAGCCACTTAAATCACTCAAATCGGATCAAAATTGAGCAAGTTATGGCCAAAATACCAAAACTGGTCAAAACAGAAAACATGACATTTCCTGTACCGAGACTGCTGCCCAAAAATTGACCAAAATGTGTTTCTCTTCCATTTTTCTTTCCTCTAAACACTTAAATCTGATGCATATTATTATACTGCATTCCAGCATAACACACAATTCCTACTCAAGCCTAACGCCTCACTTGATTTTGTCAAACTAACCCTAAACCACTTGGCTTTCTCAATTTATATTAAATTCAGCACATTAAACCTTAAATACCATCAGATTTAACATCAAATTTAGACATTAAACATGGAAAACATCAAACTAACTTTCCCACCATAAGCTTACTTGTTTCTTGAGTTTCTTTGGCTCCTCCCGCGTTACCACTTGAAGATCACTTGGCTTGAATGAGAGAAAAAATACATCATACCTGCCCTTACTTTTCTTGCTTCTCCTTTCTCTCCTTTCTTTTCTCTCTTAACTGCCCTCTCCTTTCTCTCTCCCTACAGGTTCTCCTCCTTTTTAAGCCTTAATCCCTTAAATTTAGATTTTGCTTCGCGACAAAATTGCGCTCCCACTTGCCAAAATTTCCCTTGAACCAAGAAATCATTGGTCCATTCTAATGAATCACAAATCCATTAACCTATTATTTTATTCATAACTTAGTCATTAAGAAAGGTTTTAATTGGCTCTCACAGAAAATATATCCCCTTATAAATGATTTTATCTAGTTTCACCTTATACATACCGATTAAATGTCCAAAAATATTCCTATAGTGATCTAAACTTCCAAATTAAACCCTTCCAAATATTTAATTAAATCCTTCACATTGGATTATAGGCTGCGAAATCGCCAATCAGTTTAAATCATTAAAATCGAATCCGGATAATAGCGTATTATTACGCAGTGCGTTGGATCACTGGAAACTATCAAGGACTCCGTTTCACTTTATTTCGATTTCATTAGTCTTTGCAGTATATTCTGGTTGTTTGTATTTTGTTGAGTTTAGAAAAATTTTAGCGTGGCCCCGAATTTTGATCCAGAATCACCTTCACTTCAATGTCCAATTTCTCTTCTAAATATCAGTTCAAAGTCATAGAACTGAAATTTCTTAAATTCCTTTTACAAGCCCCTCCATTAGGATATCTTCAAGAAAATCACTATTCACCAGGGCACCGGTTACAATTTTCGAAAATTTTCACTTTATGCCCAAATGACGTCTGGAGCGTTCTAAATTCTAATCTACCCTCATTTCTATCATTGGACCTCTAATCAGTTCAAAAACTACTATTATAACATTCAATGGTTTAGAGGTTTACATTAAGGTTTTAGAAGTTAAAGAAAAAAGAGCCTGATGAAGTAGTTCAAGACAATGAAATGGTTGTCTATGCTTGAATGAGCAATCTTTGACAAAATTGTTAGCTAAGCGACTACGGAATCACTTGACTCTATTATCAATCCAAAGTAAAGTAAACAAAAACTAAGCAAAATTATTAAAAAAAACATTACCTTCTTAGCCTAGTCATGATGCCATCATCCTCTTCCTTTGTGATGCCCCATTTCCAGGAAATTAGTTGACAACCCAAATCGACCTGCGGAATGCTAAATGGATATGTAACCCGACACCACTCCCATGAAATCAGAATGAGTCTCTCTTTATGGAGGCTCTACCCAAGGTACAAACATGTCCAACAATTAACAACTTAACCACAAGGTCCATGTCTTGAAGTAAAAAATGGCTGCTTGGGCCAGCATCAACTCTCACAAAATTGCATCAGCTACCCTTCACCAATAGTTCAAGAGTTATTACAATACTCTTAGCCCAAAATATATATCAAATTTAAAGTTTTATTATGTTCTAAAGCGAATACAGCCCAACCCATTTCTTTTCATGGCCTCTAGTGGCGTCGTCCTCTGGCACCTCCACTGTACCTGGATTAGTGATCCTCGACCCAGGGGTGAGTAAAGCCAGTAGTGATAATTTCCCTCGTGGGTTACATACTAAGTGCACATGTCATGCCAAGGCTCATACCTCAAACAATACATGATCCTACTTGAATGTCTGCATACCCAATCCCATGTCTCGAGTCCTCAAAAACTCCCTCCACACATTTTCGCCAAATGCGAGAAAAATACAGTTTAAACTAAAATCTTTTGTTTCTAGAAAACTTGCTCTGCAGTCGGTAAATATATTGAATGACCCTCAAAACAATTCATAGGCCCCTCCGTGAATTGGACCTTCTCTAACACAATTCTCAGGAAAATCTTATTGAAATTCCTTTTACAACCATTTTCGTTTTTGTTTTCTTTCATATTGTCATGCATACGCATTCTAGGGTGGCGAGTGTATATGGAATGCATTATGTAATTCAAAATATTCATGCTAATATATTTTCATGTATATAATAACATAATTAATTCACATAATTCATATTATTCATTTCACAATCAGCCTTACCAAAATTAGCTCACATGGGCTAATTGACAAAATCAACGATTGTTTGAATTACTCCAAACCCACCACAATCACCTGAAAATCCGTGAGCAGTGAGGCACCGGGGTGGCCACTTTGTTCCGACCCTAAATAGGGATTTTCTCCTCGGTTGTGTTTTGAGACCCCGAAATCACAGCTAAGCCTCGGGGCTATCTATTATTCCACATGGATCTTAGCGAAGAATAACCTGATGGGAAGACCCTACCTCTTAGGTTGTGAACTCCATAAATTATGGTGCGTGCCTAGCCCTGTACATTGTGGTGTTTGCTTGCTTGCTCAGTCGAGTAGAGAGGAATCGAGCAATGAAATCAGAAGGCCTCTCTCTCAAATCGAAACACAACCTACTACCCCCGTTTTCTCCCATTTGGAAGATGAGACTATTCATGTTTGTCTTATCATTTCCTTGTTCAATAATTCCATCCATATTATGGTTTTGGATTTTTGACACTTGGCTTCAATCTAAGCCATTCGTTTCCTCCTCTCTAATCGTATGTGTGATACATATATTGAGTGACTTTTGTCATCACATGTTTCTCCTGGCTTAGTTTCTGATGCAGAACACAGATGCAACTAAAAAACGTGAAATTGTTATCTGATTCCAGCAAAATTCGATGTGGTAGCTGGAGTTGTTGAGAGGATTCCGATGGTTGAAGTCCGTTTCATCATCGAGATCTAGAAAAATTTTGGATTTTGACCGAAATTACTGTTACGCTTTCGGATGTACATTCGGCTTGCGGCACAATGCGCGATGCAGGTATCTGTACTGCGATAAATTAAAATTGATTTTGACTGCGATTTGACAACGCATATTATAGTCCAACATTTCATGAGCAACATTCACGAGGTTTAAAAATTTCTTGAGCATTGAAACGAAGATATCAAGGTATGAATTAAATAGATATATATGAAATTTAATTCATCGTCCAATATCTAATTTGAAGTTGTATCAAGGAAGAAGATAGAGTACATATGTTTGAATCTTGATAATGTTTAACATGAACAACGTGCCTTCTATCCCTTTAGACTTGATGGAAGTTACGGCGTTCTTGAAGCATCATGCGATGATTATCGAAGTTCCCACAACATTGGGTGGGCGTCTGGGGTAAAACGAAGAATGTTGTTTTCTCATGAGGCGCGATGAGGATGAGACACTATAAATCACTAGGAATTGTTCTTCATCAGTTGCAACCATCTAGATCAATTCTTCTAACAACATTGCCCAGGCGCTGAGTTGTGGAAGTTTGTGAGAAGCTTTGGGGGCCAGTTCTAGAAGACGGGAGACTCTGCTTAGATGTGCAGGTGCAATCTTTGGCCAAGGTTTCTCACAGTTCAGTCAATTCCAACTTCCGGGATTTTAGGCGTCTGAATTGGTGGTGGCACTTCTGCTCTGATCATTCACTTATAAAGGTGTCACTCTTCCATATCAACCGAGGATCTTTGGAAAAACCTCTACCTCCCGAACAGCCATTAGAGAGAGAGAGAAGAGCAGTTTTCAACCACAATGCACTTGGGGCTACAATTCAGTTTTGCGATTTCAAATTTAAAGATTTCCAGTTTGGTGAGACAGCCCTATTAGTTTTGTTGGTGTTGTCAACAGTCCATTTAGATAAAGCCTATAAAGCCAGAGTGCACTGGTCTGAGAGCTTCTCCAATTTAGATATCACTCATCCAAGGCCCCGAAGAGCCTCCCAGCGGCTAATGCTGTTAGAATTCCTTGATGTGATGCCATCTAAATAAACTTTACATTTCATATTCCATGGATCTCTAAGATTTCTCAACTTTTGAACATCTTGAAACCTTGTGTTCAAGATGACAAGTTCAATGATTACTTGATGATTCTTTGATTCGATCCTTCCAATATTAAGCAGTCAAAGGCTCATTTCATGGAAGCTTGTGAGGATAACTTTCAAGGAATCTTCAGATTTAATCTTGCTAAATCTTGTGACATGTAAGCAGAGATTTTGCATTTCAGGATTGTTGTGAGTTACATGTGGGGACCTTAATTCATAAGACACTGTAAGATACTTTTCATTAAAATACATCCATAAACTAGAAAATAATGAGAGTAGAGAAAATTAGAATTAAAGCTCCATTATACCTTTTGCTTGGCCAAGTTCTTTCATGTTGCTGAACTTGATTCTGACAAGGTTCTGCTTCTGTTAAGTTCAATGTAAGACTCCAAGCGTTCAGTGAAGATGTGAGTCGGGATCTGGAATTCAAAGTCATTAGGAGCCATTTTGGGCTCATCCCACACCGCTAGAATAGATTTTGGGTAAATTAAGTTTTCTTTAATCTTAGAAACATTTCTTTATCTGGGCATTTTTTGTAGTGAACCTGACTGCCCAGTGGACAGGATTCGGAGATATGGTTTGACATTTTCCATCCATGGACAATGCAGAATAAAGAATCATTAAAGATAAAAGGTAAAGCAAAGAAAAAACTAGAAAACAAAAACTTAGAGAGTTTATATAAAGTGACTAAATTTAATTTGATTCTTACCTCTTCATGTATAAATGCTTGGCATATATAATCAACATTCCACAATCTACTCCATTTGCTAGGGTCTTCGAGGATGTTTCTTTACAAACAATTTACCACATCATTGTTGTATCAAATCATGCATTTATATTCTATTGTGATCTGAAAAACAAAACCCAATGTTGGGAATATCCTTGTTTGTGAACGATATTAATCTATCATAGCTTGTTTTAAGCACACTTTGAATTTTTCTTTTGAGTTGCTGATTTGTGCAATTGGCTTTCATTTATGTAATATGTTGTCTTACCGCATAAAAGAGGGACCCAAAACATTCAAATAAGGACGACATAACAACCAGTATATCCCACATGATCTATGAAATTACATAAAATCATCTTTGGAAGATCTAATCAAAAGGCATAATGACAAGGTTTAAGTGCATCATTGAACTTTGATTCAGCCAGAACTCATATAGATGATCATTTGATCGCAAAATATTATAATAGTTTTAACAATGATGATTACCACTTCCTTTGCCAAACAGATTGTGTATTCACACTAATATTCCAGTTTATACATAACATCATCAACATCATGAAAACAATAAGAGTCTTTCAGTAAAATGTTTCTATCATAAGTATGGTGAGTATTTAGCTCATTTTTGTTTTCTCTAGCTATAGCTATTAGTCATAAAAGTTGATTTTTTGTAATTAGCGAGTAGTTTATTATGACATCTTCAATGACTACTGTTAATCCACTAAAATTTGATTATACATGTTGTAATGGTTGTCTTACCTATTCAGTAATCCCACATATCTTAAATCATACAGCATCATTTGATATATTCCTTTAAACTTATATTTTTTAGGGTAGGTAATTCATTTTCCAACTAAATTCTCATCTAATAAATGAGAGTCTATTCAATATATTCTATTACCCAGGCGTTGGTGGTAATTTTCTTGATATGGTTTGACTAATACAGGTATTGTGAAATATGTTTGAGCATTTACCTCTTTATGTATCCATATATGACAATGAAAAAAAATCAGAACATGAACTATAATTGTGGCTGTTTGATATTCTCAGAAATTTAAATCAATAACATCAAGTACCCATAGCTCCTATTTGGTTACACGGACATCAGAAGGATCCATATAGTAGAGAATTCGCAATACTATTTGCCCATATTTAGTCTGCTCTAAATGATCTTTTGCAAACTCGTCTAAACACCACAGATTAGCATAGTTTGAGAAAAACAACAATGGAAGATATTGGATTTTTCAATGGCTTCTCTGAGCTCGGTCGAATCATCTCATCTCAAAGGAAGTTTGTCGTCTCTCTGTAAGTTGTAATGCCTCTTCCAGATTAACCGGTATAGGGTGATCGGAGTGAAGTGGCGTGGGTATCTTCCTACAGAAGCTTTCGAGGCATCATAGGAAAGAAAGCATCACGCTGGAAGAAGAAGAAGAATCAGATGCCATTTAGATAGTCCTTACAAGATTGATTTTTGTTATATATATATAAAAGTGTAGAGACTGCTCGAATTCCTTTGGACACAGCTGGCCGCCTAAGGGTTAAAAGAATAAAATAGCACTCATCCCTATCCACTGAGCTAGAAAATAGATTGAGGGGTGTCAAAACTAGTAAGTTATTTTCAAGGGGTCATCAAACTTTAACATCCTTTGATCATGATTTAGAATTGCAAATATATTTTTCTTCCATTGATAATGATTTAGAATTGCAAATATATTTTTCTTCCATTGATCATGATTTAGAATTGCAAATATATTTTTCTTTTCCATAAGATATAGAAAGAACCTTTGATTATTTCAAGTTATATTTTAATTATCAGGAGAGTTTATCATGATTTCAGTCTTTTTTCGTTTTTTCGTTGATGTGGTGTAAATTTTTATCTTTTTTTTTCCTTTCTCACTACAGTAAAGTAAAAGTATTGAATTTATGAGTGACTCTTATCTCAACAATGAAGGACATAATGTCTCTCATATAATTTAAAAATGGATTGGATGGATTCCTCGATTAAAGAAAGATTTAAATTAAATTTTGACGGTTCAAGATAAAAAAATATAAGTGCATCACGACTAATTGTATGAATTCTTTGTAAATATATGTGATTTGAGAGATGGTGTACTTAGTTGCAAGAGACAATGATTTTTCAAATTTGGAGATTGAAGATGACTCCAAATTAATTATAGATTCTTATAATAAAAAAAGTAGTATAACTAATTCAATTATTCTTCTAATGAGGGATATTTGGAGGTTATACGTGTCCTTCTTGATCTAAATATCCACAATTTTTATTATATTTGTAGGAAAACAAATAGAACAACAAATTGTTTAACAAAAAAATGTATTTTCAATGATGATTCAAATATTTGGAGTTAGAATTTCCTAGAGACATTAGAAAATTTGTCTTTAAAGATTTTCGGGATCATCATTTAGCCGAATTTGTAGGTTTCGTTATCCCTAGTCTTCTTTCAAACAGAAGTAAAATACTAATATTATAGTAAATGTTAAAAAAATAATAATAATCCCCTTATATCCAACATGTTCACCTTCCAATAAATTGAAGGAAAATGAGGTGTATTGTGTATATGCCAAGAATGGTCTAGCTGGATTTCCTTGTTCATGCCTTCTAATCAATTACATTGAAAATAGGTGTTAAGAAAGCCCAAATGAAAATGCCAAAAATATAATTTAACAATGAGAATAGTCAAGCTGGATCCACAGGTCACATTCTACTCATATCCACCGTCCCATAAATCATATTGAAAATGGGTGCTTCTGCCAAAAATAAGATTTAAAAATGATCAGTACATTTCTCTATTCATATAATTTAAACCCAAATGGATGCATCTGCCAGAAACAAAATTTCAAAATAAATAAATAAATAAAAACAAAATTACATGCATGTCTTTCTTCCCATAAATTAAACTAAGCCGTAAAACAAACTTTTGTATCCATTCACTTGTATTAAATGGTATCCAAAGAAAGTCATCTTTTTAATCTTTATGGCAATGATTAGTTTTACGGAACCATACTAATCATACATTTCTTATTAAATATAAATGTTTAAAGATGTCAAATGCATGCGCAGGAATCTCCCATTTGAAGTGGTAAGGTGAGGATGAGTTTACATGAAATCTCAGTTTCAATCCAAATAACATAATACTACAACGATATAATACAAAATGAATATAAATAAAATATGGTGAATGCATTGGTCTTCCTATCATCTTCATCATTTTATATCATCGGAGAAGAATAAATAAATGAAAAATCTTTGAGCATGTTGTTTCAGTCAAAATATATCATTAGAAAACATGATTTCTCACCAAAAAAAAAAAAATAAAAAACTTTGTCAAGTAAGTTTTCAAAATCTACATTCACCCCTGATAATTCCTAAAAATTTAATCAATGGTCTTGCTTCTCAACTGTTTGATTGAGGCTGAAAATTACAATATGATATGGGTTGAAATCACATGCTAGGCTTAGTTATAACATCAAAACATTCTCCATTTGCTTCACCTTTAAAAATGAAGCAAAGTAAGACCTAAACAAATATTAATTCATGCTTATATCAACTCAGACTTTCAAGATAAGTAGTATGCAATTTAAAAACATATAATAATTGTAAAGTTCTAAATAAATACATTAATGAATTTAAATAAAAACATTAGCCTCTTTTGTTTTTAAATTCAATAATTTATTTCAATTAATATTTTTAAATTCTTAATTAACATATTTAACAGCAATTACAATATAATTTACTATATAAAACACAGTTACATTTTATTAATTAGACTTAACAAATTCATGTAAAATTTTTAGTCATGATGTCAAGTGAATATGTAGAAAACATAACAAAAAAAAAAATCTGAGTTTATTTAAGAGAATATGTTCTAATAAGTTGTCCTACACATAAAAAATTTGAAGACATAAATCAAATCAACAATCCAAATTGTTGATGCTTCCGTTACTGAAATTAACGAAGCATCAAAGCGAGAAAGCAATCTCTGCATTTGGTAGGGGAGGGAGTTGATGAGGTTTTATACTCAAGGCTTACATTCTTCGAAATAATTAACGAAAATATTTAAAGTTATTTTAAGCTCAACTTATGTTTAAAGTTCAAACTCTTATTCCATGTTCTCCCCGAATATATAATGGTAAATGAAAGAAGAGCATGGTGTGGTGGAGAGTGGAGAGAGCTAGAAGACATGTTGTCTTGATCTTTTGTGGTGTGGCTTGTAGTGATACTCTCTTACTAGCTGCGGCTTATCATTTCTTCATCTTTTCTTACGAATTACGATCATCTTGGGCTTAGGCGTATATAAGATGCATCCCACAACTTTTCACATTAAAGGGTTTGTAATAAAAGCTAGCCTTGAAGTAGTTCAACCCTTTGGATCAATATTCATTGGGAATGCCAATTATAGGGAAAAAGGAAACCCCCAATGCTTCTAAACCCTCTTTATAGTAGTTAATAATATTGAAATTCAACCGGAAGCCACTTACCGGTATAAATTGATCGCCTTGGGATATGCTAAATTCACAGCAACGAGGAGGAATATTAAAACTAGTCTGATCATCATCAGAAGGAAGATGAACAAAATGGAAGAATAAAGCAAATCCCAAGAAGTTGTCATCTTTATTCCATTTCTTTGGGAGCCCTATTGTTACTTCACATCCCATCCTCTAATCACTAACCCACTCCGGTATTAATCCAGGTCATGCCTCCTGTATTACTTGTGTATGAATTCCCTCGAAGTCCATGTACCAGCCTTTTTTGCATCTAAGATTCAGCATAAATAAAAGTAGAAGCAGCAACATGTAAATTAATAATCTCATGATACAAATTGTAAATTAATTTTTAAGGTGGTCAGGTGTGACGCCCCAAACCCGGGGTGTTCGTTGACTACCCGTCAACCCGCGGAAATCTACGTGTCTCACGTCATGAGGCACGTACATTGGTAAAATTTGCCACTTGGGCCTACACATCATACAAGAAATGTATATTTTATACAAAATTGATTTATTTACAATTGTATTCAATTACAATTTATACAAAACTGGGTCTCTTGCCCAGAATTTTACAAAGAACAAAATACAAGATGAGGCCGATATGGCCATTTCTTCGCCTCTAAGGTCCCGGATCGTCCATCCGAAGAGTGTGTCTTCGATTGCACGAAAATATAGTCCGCGACGGGGTGAGGCAAAGCAGGTAGTGATTTCCCTGCCGGGTTCCTCCACTAGTGCAATGCGATAGCACACACATTCAACACATGCTAATATGTCACTCTGCATATATCAAACATAACTAATTCCCATACATCATGTTATTCGGTTTATAATAATAACATAAACTTAGCTCTCACATGGGCCTAGGCACAATCGGCGGTTCTCTTGGAGACAACCCTGTTCCACCATGTATTTTCATTGCAGCCTGTAACATAAACCTTCTAAATCAGCAAAGCACCCAAGCAGTCAGTGAGTGTTCCAAAGCACCCTCTAGGGATTTCTTAACTTTCAGTCAAAGCTTTGGGCAGAAACCCACTGGCGGCCACCGGGCCTCGACAAATCCCATCCATCACATGTATCAGCCTGAAAAGTAAAACAAGTAGGAGAAAAACCCCTACCTTCTCGGAGTTTGTCGAAACTCCCCAAATCCGGTACTCACACGTAGCCCTCGACGTGTAGACCAACTTTGCCTCTTCTTGTTGACGAGCCGGCCAGGTCGATCACGTCGTGATCTGAGAAGCGGACTTCTCTCTGAAATGAATCCGAGCTTCTGTGGAGCTCCACGCCTTCCTCAGCGTTTTTCTCTTCACTTTTCTTATTTCATTTTCCCGTTTGCTTTTCTTCTTTTGGAAATTTCTCTTTCTCGTTTTGCCAGTTCTCGTTTTACGTTTCTCTTTGCCTTTCTCTCCCCTTTTTGGAGAATTGACCGTATGGGTCAACATGAGGAAATTTCCTCCTCACCTTCCTCAAGCGAATGGGTGGCTCACCTTTTCCACTGCTTTTGATTTTATTTCATAATTCCTTCTTTATGACATCATTCTGCATGGCTCAATGTGAGCCATGGGATCCTTTTCCACACATGGCTCATTTGCGAGCCCGCTACTTTTGATGCCAAGTGTCACGCACTTGTGGTGTAAATAATGGCATCACTCTTATCTTGCCATGTCGTGGCCTTGCATACTCAGCGTGAAATCCGACTACCTCGGAATCAGCGAAATTCGGCGTGGTTGCTAAATTCGGCGAGGCGATTTCAAGCGGAGAAGTCCGTTTAGATCATCGAGATCCTAGACAAATTCTGGATTTTTACCGAAATTACCATTTTATCCTTCCTTAGGAAATATGGATTTTCCGGGGTCTCACATCAGGTGTAGAATTAGACTTCAATTCATAGTACCTCTATATATAATTTGAGGTTGAGGAGAAGACCCGGAGTATATATCTGTTTGTTGGATCGGGTGATAAAGCTTTGAGGCATAGACCGATGGTGTGTATTACTCTTAGGCTTGACGGAAGCTCTGGGATTTCTTCAAGCATTGAGCAATGATTCATGTAAAGTCTTCCTAGCTTAGAAAGTTGAATGATGTCGGTATGTATGCAACGAATATGGCTTCCACTTGCATCCAAATATGTCAGTGAGGATAGGCACCATAAATCACTGGGGATTTCTCCTTCCATCATATTGCAACCACTCATATCTAGCGATTGTAAGCAACATTGCAGGCTTCTCAAGTGGCCAGGCAATTTTTGGAGCTTTGGATAGTTATGAAGACCAAGGATTCCAAGATGTGTCAAATTACCAATGCAGTTTGGAAGAGTAACGAGGTTCTCACAATTGCTCAATTCCAAAGTCTGAAGATCTTTTAGACGTCCAATTGATGATGGCACCTCTGTTATAGCTGCCATTCCACCCAAACAAATATGTATCAAATGTTCCAACTCCTTAATGATCTCCCAATAACCCTCTAGATCTAGATTTGAACAATCATCAAGATAGAACCATTCAAGGGACTTCAATCCACAAATGCTACTTGGAAAACTCTTCTAGTATTTGCAGTTTTCCAAACCTAAGAATTGAAGCCCAGTGAGATGACCTATTGGGAAGGGTAATTCTTTAATAGCAATCCCTCTTATAGAAAGATAATATAGGCTCCCCATATCCCTTGGATCTCAGGGAACTTCGAATTTGAGCAACCAACGACGGCTGCGCGTTGTTTACGGAGCCTCAGCTTGACCAATGTTATTTGGGAGTTCCTTAATAGCAGTACTTTGTAAATTAAGATTCCTCAAGCATTTCATATTTTCTTGGATCTTTGGAAATTTCTCAAATTTTGAACAATTACTCAGAGAAATATATTCCAGAGATTCCAAATATCAATGTGCTTGGAGTTCCTTTATACTTGATTTCTTCCTAAAGAGCTCCTTGGCGTTTCGTCTTCACCATCTACAGAAAATTCTCAAAGTTTGAGCAATATGAGAGGTCAAAGATTCTGAAGATTCTGCAAATATCAATTTGCTTGGGAGTTCTTTGATTACGGTCCCATGCATATAAAAAGCTTTCCTCAGCGCCTCATATTCGCAAAGCTATCGGGCTATTTTAAGATTTCCGGCAATTTGAAACATCAAAATTTCAAGAGATATCAAGTACCCGTCTTTGCCCAGTACTTCTTTGATTCCGTCCATTCAAAATGAAGCTCTTAAAAAAATTTTAAATGAGAAAATGCACCAATAGATGAATGCAATTTGCGAAGACTTGTACAACCTCCAATATTCAATCTCTCCATGTTTGGCATACTTGAGAAATTTGGCAATTTGGTGAGCTGTTGTAAGTAACTTACATCAATGAACTTCAATTTTTCATGATCTTTATGTAAGAATTCATTTTTTAATTAAAAAATCAGTCAACTTAATTAAAATTACTATAAAAAAACAATAATAAACTCAATAATGATTTATACCTTCTAGCCTTTCCAAGTCTTTCTATATTACTACACTTCAAGTTGATTGCAACAAGGTTCTCTTCATGAAGTTCAAAAATGATGACTCAGAACTTTCCTAATGAAGATATCTTAAATTTAGGGAATTCAAAGTCTACGGAGAGACAGTTTTATCCTTCTTTCTTGTTAGGCATTGATGATCATTGTAATAGACTTTGAGCAATCTAAGTTTCTTTATCTTGGCAAACATTTCGAGTGGTGTATTTCTTTTGATCTAGACAAGTCTACAGATATGGTTTCAATTTTTTTCATCTGGAAAATAAGAATGAAGAATAAGAGAAAATAATAACTAACGGCCAAAAAATGAATCATAAGTAGAGATATGTAATTAAGTCATATTTAGATACTACCATTTTTGCTGAGAACGCATTGTCGATGTCATTTGGATCCCATAGTCTACTCCATTTGCTTGGGTCTTTAGGATATTCTTCACAAACAATTGCCCAACCTGTTTGTTGTATTAGGTCATGCATTTGTACCTCAATGTCCACAATAGTAATTAGACATCTATCAAGAAGAGCTGACATGCACACATGTTTGCATATAAATCACAACTATCTAATATTCTCAACACAAAATCTTTATGCATCTCTTCAAAAACAAGCAATGTCGAAAAACCTCACTTCAAAATAGTTGAAGCTTGTCAATGCTTATTCTAAATAGGTCATTGATTTCCTTCTTAGGAGCTATTTTCAATTTATCAATTCATTCTCCCATTCATCTATCGTCTTCATAAAGAAGAACCCAAAACTTTAAGGGCCAAAGGATGGCCTTGACATAATACCGTACGATTACAGAGGTTTATGTGATCTACTTCAGGCACGTCTTGTTTAAAGGCATACTGGCTAAATAGTTTGATAGATTCTTCATTAGATAATGCATTAGCCTCGTATAATAACACCTCAATTTCGGATGATTCATCCATTTGACATATTTCTAGCAAACGTTTGTCTCTAGTAATTACTATGATTCTACTTCCTGGAGCAAACCATACACAACTCTTAATCAATGTTTGTACTTGGTCCCAATGATCCATCGTAATAACATTAGAAACTTTGTGAGCTTAAGTCTATCCTTTATCATATCTACTCCCTCGATATTTATTCAATTCTAAATTTGCAACCCCTTGGATATCACGAAGAAGCTCTTGCAGCAATCGATGTTTATCACTGTGATATTTTGATCGACTTTTGACATCTTCAAGAAAACTACCACCATTAAAATGACATAAGATGTCATTAGAAACCATTTTAGCAATGGTAGCTTTGCCAATTCCACATATCCCAACCACGCAAATGTCACCCACGTGAATATTCAGAATTGATTTTAGTTTTTCTAAGCGAAGCTTCAATCCAACCATGTGCTCCTCAATAGGTAGAAGTTTTGGTTTCAATCTTTTGAAGATGAAGTGAATAATTTCCTTGATAGGCTTTGATTCGTACCTACCAAATATAACACACAATGAAACAAGTGGTGAGCCTTAGGAGTTGCAAAGATAATGCAACTATATGTATTTTCCTTAATTTTCCCAGCCTGGTAGATCGAGGACATAAAGAGAAAGTAATGCGATCAAGGAAGATGGCAAGACCGGTTATGAGAAAGTAGACATATACATATATGTATGTCTGTATGTATAAAAAAATTTCCAGAGCTCAACATTATTTGTTATTAGTAGCGAATTTAAGAATTGATCTAATCTCGGATGAATCAAAAGTCTAAAAAAGAAGTTGAAATTACCCATTATCTTTGATAACATGCCAGCCTCCTATATTGGTTGCTTCTATCATGGCGACCCCTCGGCACTGCTTTTCCTCGTGTATTTGTCTCATGCTTCACAAATGCCTTCCCGACACTCCCTCTACATTTCCTTTTTATCAGAATGATCCATGGTAGAAAACTGGAATGACTATTTGGTCCTTTTCTTTTCTCGTGATCTTTGTAAGCTCTCCCAAATGACATTTGGAATCTGGCATACCTTTACGAGAAAACAATTGTAAAATCTTGATCCTTCGATAGTTCCAAAAGTTCTTGCTCAATTTCTTCTCCTTTCAAGTTTGTGATCTACGAAAGTATGAATGCCATCTCTTCAGGACCTACGAATAGATGATCGGTAAAGCTGTCTTTGGGTATCTTCCCTACGAAGCTCGAGAAGCGTCGAGTTACTTTTTTGGGGTTGGATCTGAAGAAAGAAGAAGATGAAGAGGGTTTTAATAATAATAATAATAATAATTTCAAAACACGTAATTTTGAAAATAATTCCAACTTCTACAGTGGTTTTAGATAAAACAAAAAAAAATATTATCTTAAAGTTACTTTGTCGCATAATATTAAAAGAATTAATTTGTCATAGTGAGGGTAGTTTTTTGAAAAAAGCCGGATGGACCTTGGGTGATTATATGGGAGGGGAAAGGTAGTATCAAAATCACGCAAAATATCAATAAATGATCAAATTGTTATTTTCTCTTTAATAAGTGCTCCTACTTATTTATTTATTTATATATATTATTATTATTATTATTTGGGTTGGAGATGCCTTACGACATCAATTGATCAAATTATTTATTTTCTCTTTATTACACACACCAAATTCTTACATTTATTTATTTATTTATATTATTATTATTATTATTTGGGTGGGGTTCGAGGGGCGTTGATCACGGCAAATTGTTTAGCAAAGAAATGTATTTGTAATAGTGATTCAAATATTTAGTCATCTTTGAAAGGATTATAACCCCCTCTTTCAACGGATCGATTATAAGGTGATCGATGAAAATTTACCACAAGTGGGTGTCTTCCTCCTAAAGCTCAAAACATATCATAAAGACATCTTAGCATGAAGAGGAAGAATCGAGACGTCATTTGAGTGCTTGTGGAAATAAATACCAGATTGATGTGTCAAAGAGCTACAAGGTGTAGTCTAGATTGATTTTTGTATATATAAATTGGGATGGTAGGGCCCTCGAGACCACAAGCTCAAGTGATAAAAAGGAGTAGGATAGATTATCACGGGAGAAACAGTGCGAGTCCTTGTAAGAAAAGAGTATCTGATATAGTATACCAATAAACATAAGAAAAAAAAAGTGGGATGGTAGGTGTGAAGTGCTCATATTCCTTTGGACATGGTTGGCCGCTCAAAGGGTTAAAAATTAATAAAGATAAGATGACATTTATCCCCACCGACTCCCATGAGTTACCTATTGCTTTTTATATGACATTAATTAATTAATTACTAGCTTTATCTTCCTTTTGTTGAGGACTATCTTAAAAAAGGAAAAATTGTAAAAACCTACGAAGCCAAACATATATTATGGAACATGTGAATGAACAAGTTCATTCACATGAATGGACTCAAGCAACTAAAATGCACATATAATGGGATCTTTATCCCTTGTATAGATGACCAAGAAATATAACTCTTATTCTCTCTTATTCTCTCCCTTTGCAATTCTAGA
Organism: Tetrastigma voinierianum; assembly: GCA_016808115.1. Classification (NCBI taxonomy): domain Eukaryota; kingdom Viridiplantae; phylum Streptophyta; class Magnoliopsida; order Vitales; family Vitaceae; genus Tetrastigma; species Tetrastigma voinierianum. Next base: position 144,539 of record JAEQBH010002898.1, read on the forward strand.
TTCTCTCTCATTTTGCAATTCTAAATACAATTCTACAACTATTTTACAATACGTTATCAACACGAATCTACTCCAACAAATGTAAAATTATATTATAGTCAATTTTTTTCATCATGTATTAAAAGTTTACCAAAATGTCAAATCTCACAAAACTTAAGTTTGTGGCACTTGATATTTCTAGTAAAAATTATCTATCATGGATTCTTGATGTTGAAATACATCTGACTTTCATGAATCTTGGAGAAACAATAAAAGAAGGAAATGAAGAGTCCCAGCAAGACTGTGCAAAAGCACTAATTTCCCTTAGACATCATCTTCACGAGGATCTAAAAAATGAGTATCTCATTATAAAAGATCCTTTATGTGAAATGACTTGAAGGATAGATTTGATACTAAAAGCGGTGATTTTATCAAAGAAGCTTGCTGTAGTGGATGCACGAGTTTACAAGATTTTAAAGCAGTCGAGTGATATAACTCCGCTCTATTTGAAATAAGCAGTTGAAGCTATGCAGAGAAAAAAAAAAATCACGGATGAAGACATACTAGAAAAAACGTTCACAACGTTTCACGCCTCTAATGTGCTCCAGCAGCAGCAATATAGAGAGCGCAAATTTATTAAATATTCAGAGTTGATATCATGTCTTCTAGTAGTTGAACAAAATAATGAGCTACTAATAAAAAACCACTAGTCCCGTCCAATTGGATCTAAACCATTCCCTGAAGTGAATGCAATTTTATCCCACAATCATGGTCATAATTAGGTGAGTCGTGGTAGTAGGCGAATTCGGACAATATAATAATCAGCCTTCTAACCCTTCAAAGGAAAGATCCATTTCACCGCTAGAAGTGGAATAATGGTGTGACAAAACAAGAAAATGGAGAAAGTGCACATAAAAAACCCTTCAAGGCTCCTAAAGAGACTTGCTATAGATGCGGCATGGAAGGACACTAGTCTCGTACCTGTCGTATGACCAAACATCTGGTAGATTTATATCAAGCATCATTAAAGGATAAGGGAAAAAGGGTAGAAACTAATTTTGTTGATGGAAATGGGCTGGACCTATCTTATTTTGATATGGATTTTTGAATGTCCTATTGATAATTTCAATTGTTTAGTAGATGATGAAAAATGTAAATATTAAATAATTCTATGTATTTTTTTTAAGTTAATAAGAATATCGTCTTATTATTTATATTTTTATATTTATCTAAACTTATGTATTATTGAATTTCAAGATGAATGACAATGACATATGTCTTGCTGACTGCGCAACCACGCATACAATCCTTCGAGAAAAAACATATTTTTAAAATTTAATAGTAACAACTGCTAGTGTAAGTACCATCTCTGTTTATCGAGATCTAGTGAAAGGCTTAGGAAGAGCAAAATATAATACTACCAAATGGAATTAGATTCCATATTAATTATACATTATATTCTAATCAATCAACAAGAAATTTGCTTAGTTTTAAAGATATCCGCAAAAATGGATATCATATTGACATTATGAATGAAGGTAATAAAGAATGTTTATATATTACCTCTATAATTTATGGGAAAAATATTGTTGTGGAAAAGCTCCCATCATTCTCCTTTGAGCTATATCATATGACCATAAAGCCAATTGTGTCATATATTGTAATGAACCAAAAGTTCAATGACCCAAAGATTTTTACTCTTGGACATAACAGGCTAGGTCACCCTGGATCTTCAATGATGCGGCGATCGGAAGGGGGGGTGTCGAGCATCCGATGAAGAACCGAGAAGATTCTTTGCAATGAATTTTCTTGTGATCCTTGTTCACAAGGTAAGTTAATAGTCATACCATCATTTAATAAAATCATATCTGAATCACCAGTCTTTTTAGAAAGAATGCATGGGAACATATGTGGACCTATTCATCCACCATGTGGACCTTTTCGTTATTTTTTGGTCCTAATAGATGCCTCCACTAGATGGTGCATGTGTATGCTTTTTCCACGAGAAATGTTGCCTTTTCTAGGCTTATTGCACAAATGACCAAATTAAACGACACAATTCCCGATTATCAATGAACTGATAAGACTTGATAATGTTGGTGGGTACGCCTTCACAAACTCTCAATGACTATTGTATGTCAATTGGGATAAATATCGAACATCACAATTGCTCATGTTCATACCCAAATGGTTGAGTGGAGTCGCTTGATCAAGCGTCTTGATTAATAGCTAGACCCTTGTTGATGAAGACGAATTACCGAAAAGCATCTACCTAGGAAAATCTTTATTATGCATCTTCTGAATAATAAGAATTAGACCAACATCTTACCATGAGTACTCCCCTTCACAACTTGTACTGGGTAAACAACCAAATATTCCCCACTTACGAGTTTTTGGTTGTGTAGTCCATGTACCAATCGCACCCCCACAACCTACCAAAATGGGTCAATAACGTAGACTTGGGATTTATGTAGGTTTTGATTAGAATCTATCATAAGATATTTGGAACCCTTAACAAGAGATGTTTTTAGAGCCAGATTTGCAAATTGTCATTTAATGAAAGCGTATTTCCCCCACCATTAGGGAAAAAAGTGATTCCATAAAACCAGTGAAAATTACTTGGAATGCATCCACATTGTCTCATTTTGATCCTCATACAAATCAATGTAAACTGGAAATTCAAAGGATCATTCATTTACAAAATCATGCAAATCAATTACCAAATGCATTCGTTGATGCAAGGAAAGTGATGAGTCACATATCCCAGTTGTGAATGCTCGAACGCAGTTAAGGAGTCCACGAAGGATAAAGCAAATGAATCCAAAACATGCTTAAAGCGTGGGAGACTAATTTGGTCAAAAGACGTAGCTCCCAGAAAGAGGAGAACAAAAGTAAAGCAAAATGCCCCTATAGAGGAACAAGATGAACAACGAGCCCCTGATAGAGGCACATGGTGAACTTGAGCCTCGTAGAGGCACATATTGAACAACAAACTCCTAAAGATGTGCAAAGCAGAACAAATATCTCTAGAGACAAAATTGCACAAAATATAGAGATTTAATAAGTTGTAATGCCTGAGAGTAGAAAAAATGGGATCAAAATAATTTTGTTTGTGGATAATGTTTTGTTTTCCATCATACCAAGTAGTAGTAATGATCGAGAACCACAAAATGTGGATGAATGTAAGCAAAAGAAATTATTGGCCAAAATAGAAAAGAGGCTATGCACGGGGAAGAAATTTAATTTGTTAATAAAACGAGAAGTGTTTGGACTTATAGTCTAATTGCCTTCAAGTGTAAAGCCTTTTGGGTACAAATGGATATTTATAGGAAAGCGCAATGAAAATAATAATGTCATAAGATATAAAGTGCGATTAGTAGCCTAAGGTTTCTCACAAAGACTTGGCATTGACTAAGAAGAAACATATTTGCCTGTTAGGGCGCAATCACATTTCTCTTTTGATAAGATTAGTAGACTATATATGCGTCTCATGGATGTTATCATTGCATATTTATATGGATCCATAGACTATACACATGAAAATCCCTAAAGGATTTAAAGCGCACAGCTTAGTTAGTACAAAACCTCGTAGCATGTACTCAATTAAGGTACAATGATCTTTGTATGGATTAAAACAATCGAACACATGTGGTACAATCGCCTTAGTAGATATTTACTAAAAATTATGTGAATAACCCTATATGTCCATGCATTTTCATTAAGAAATCAAAAATCAGATTTGCAATTATTGTTGTTTCTGTTGATGATTTAAATCTTGTTGGGACTCCTGAAAAGCTGACAAAAACAACAAAATACTTGAAATGAAAGATCTTGGAAATTTTTTTTTGTCTTGGCCTGCAAATCGAGCATTTTCCTAATGTAGTGTTGGTTCATCAATCAACATATATTAAGAAAATCTTGAAGCATTTTAGTATGGACAAAACACATCCATTAAAACTACTATGGTTTATCGATCACTTGATGTGAAAAAGAACCTATTTTATCCTAGTGAAAAAAGTGAGGAATTACTTGGTCCTGAAGTATCATATCTTAGTGCTATTGGTGCACTTATGTACTTTGCTAATTATACTCGTCCAAATATTGCTTTTACATTGAATTTATTGGCATGGTGCAAATTACATTCAGCTTCAAGACATTGGAATGGAATCAAACATGTAATCACGGTATCTTCAGGCTGCGATAGGACTATTTTACTCAAATGAGCTAAAACAAAACTACTAGGATATGCGGATGGGATATCTTTCGGATCCACATAAGCCCAGTCATAAAGTGAGTATGTTTTTAATTACAATGGGCTGTCTCATCTCATGAAATCTATCAAGTAGACAATGATGGCCACATAATCAATTCATTTAGAAATTCTTGCAATTCACGAGACGTCATTGAATGTATATGGTTAAGATCTACGATCCACCATATTCAAGAATCATGCGGACTCTCCTCTGTCAAAGATAACCCAACAACCTTATTCAAAGATAATGCAGCGTGCATTGCACAAATCAAAGGGGGTTATATCAAGGGAGATATAACCAAGCACATTTCACCAAAATTCTTTTATACGCACGAGCTCGAAGAATGGTGAAATTGATGTCAGAAAAACGAAATACACTCCAAGTGATAATTTAAGCGAGATCTATTCACAAAGTCATTACCAACCCCAACATTTAAGAAGTTAATATATAAGATTAGAATGCGCCAGCCAAGGATGTTGACATGAGGGGGAGCATGATTGGATGTTAGTGCATTGTACTCTTTTTCCCTTCGTCCAGGTTTTATCCCACTGGGTTTTACTGGCAAGGTTTTTAACAAGGTAGTCTTAACAAATTAAGAATATTGTATTCTTCCCATCAATGTTGATGATCATTCAAGGGGGAGTGTTATGGAGCATGTGAATGAACAAGTTCATTCATGTGAATAATAGAAAACTAAAATGCCTATCTAATGGGATCTTTATCCCTTATATAGATGACCAAGAAATATAACTCATTACTCTCTTATTATCTCCTTTGCAATTCTAGATTCTCTCCTTTTGCAATTCTAAATACAGTGCAATATTTTACAACAACATCCACTATATTAAAGTATTATTATTATAAAGAAGGTTATAGAACCTTATGAGAATAAGATAATATAAATTATAGTCAAATTCTTTTGTTAACATTGTAGATCCTGAAAAAAATCTATAATGCAGTATCTTGAACTTCTCAAGATAAAATTCAGGTCATCCAACTTTGATATCATCATCGATCATAATTTAGAGTGATAAATATATTTTCTTTCTTTTTCTTATGAAAATCTAATGAAAATTATTAATTATTTCGTTATATTTTAACTATTTTTAATTTTTACATTTAACCGGAGAGTTTTCAATGGTTTTTCTATTTTTATTATAGGCATTAGTAAAAATCTTTTATCTATTTTTATTTCATCCTAAAGAAGTTTAAGTTATAAATATAAAAATGATATACCACCTTCCTTTCTTCACAAGTGATAAAGGGTAATACTAATATTGAAGGGTAAAAGAAATTAAAGCGTCCCCTTAAAACCAACATGTTCACCTTCCAATAAATTAAATGGAAGTGGGTGTATATAGTAAAAATGGTCTAGGCATTGCACTTCTTTTTTTTTTTGAAGGTAAAAATAATTTTATTGGTCGGATGCAATAGATCGATGATCGAGATACAAATTACTTCTAAAAATCGCAAAGGATGAAACAATATCCAAGTTAATAGCATAATAATCGATAAATCTTACAAATTTAGATAATATAGTGATTATTGAATATCTACTACTTCAATTCTTCAACATATGCCATCTACGATATTTTCAATTAATCTAATCCAGCTTTAACTCTCTAATCATCTCCCACACAAATAAAGCATCGCAATAAAACGATAGAAAAACATCATACTCGTAACAAGTCGACAATAAACAAAGCATACAATAGGAACATACGACAACAAGAAAAACAATATAAGACTTAAATCTTTGTAAAATAGTCATTTTATTGAGCAAGAAAATGAAAGAAAGAAATGTAAAGTGATGATTTCGGGCCAAAAACGACCAAAATCATTACTTGTGGAAAAGGGACTAGAAGTTAGCAAGATGAGAAAAAGTGAGGGGAGAGACGGTTATAATAGAGAAGAGAATTGATAAAGGGTAATGTCTTTGTAACACCCCCAAATCGAGGGTCTTTTTTTTTTTTTTTTTACAAATTTGTATGAAGTCGCCGTGGCCCGGAAAAATACCTTGGCACGACACAACTACAGGAAAGCTCTGTCGTGACTTAAAACTTGCTCAACCATGCAGTAGTCTTTTTGGCATTTCCTATACCTCCAACTCTTCTCCAAAACACAATAAATTCAATCTGATAACTCATAATAAAGACAACATAAAATCTGGGGAAAACTTGCCAAATTGTGTTGAACAAATCAAAATGAGTTTCATTACAACTCTTTTCTCTTACATAAATAGGAACTGGATAAACTGTCCATAATTTTACAAAATACATAATAAAGCCATAATCCGGCCTTCTTCACCACTAAGATCTCAAATGGGTTTCATCTCCTGGTATACCTCCAGTACCTGAAATATTTTCCCACGACGGGGTGAGCAATGCCCAATAGAGGAATTCTCCTACAAGGGCTACTCCCCTCCTGAGTGCACATGCAATGCCATGATTCAGCATTCATAAACACATTGAGTAAAAATATATACATTTCTACATGAATGTCTATATCTCATGCCAATGTCCCGAGCCCTCATTGACTCCCTCACACATGCATATGCCATGTATGAAAACTATTATTGCAAAACAAAAGATTTTTGTTTTATAATTCAACTCATTGGACAACCTCCGATAAACTGCTTTATTCAAAAGGCATGTGTCTTTTGTGGAGTATAGACTTTAAGGGAGATTCTCTTAGCATTAGCGTCATTGCCTTCAGAGCACTTTCACGGGCTTTCCTCATTTGGATACATATGTCTAACCAAGGTTGAAGGCTTTCCACCTAAGGGGGGTGTCTATCCCTTCTTGTTACTACCCGACACATAATTAAACTGTGCGACTCTAGGATGTTTATCCGCAAATGACCCACTATTAAACACCAAACACAGTGTTAATTCATGCCATGCACTCACATCCGTTTCGCGCGATGTCCCCGTGAATATGCAATACAATTATGCCATTGCAGGTTATATCATGTCACATGCGTAATGAATAAATTATATCAATTCATGTGTCATCCATCATGTTATAACTCAGTATCATGGATAAATTATATCTCACACATATAATTCACATCCATCATATAACCCATGTTAATACATCAAGTAGGCATATATAAACATGATTTTCACACAACCTGCATGTCATTCAATCAAGCAACAACACACAAACTAGATCTTCATGTTCAGACCCAGAAACAACATATACAATTCAGCATGTCAGTCCATATCCAGCAATGACATGCCAAAAAATCATCATACTCAAATCGTATTTTCCAGTAGACACAACCGTTTTGTTGTATTTTCCAACAACAGCCTGTTTTCCAGCCCATATTTTCTAGCAACACAGCCTATTTTTCAACAACACAACTTATTTTCCAAAGCGTAGTTGCAGAGACATAAAGGACTAGCGGTCCTTAGAATTATCAGCAGTTTGATCTGCGTTCTTTGTATAACCTACCAGTTGGGGCTATACCTCATGGCCATTGAATGACCCTTAGATGAAAGAATAACCCGGTAGGAAGACCCCTACCTCTTTGGAGCCTTAGACTAAGCTCACTTCGACACAGCTCGAGACCTCTTGTTGTTCGAACACTAGAGACCCGGTAAACTAGACCTGCCTTTCCTCCTCTTTTGCTTTCTTTCCCTTCTTTCCTTTTTCTTTCTCTCCTTATATCCTTTCCCTTTCTGCTCCTCCTCCCCGAATGCTCTATCTTTTCCATTCAATCTCTCACTTTGCAGATTGATTCTCCACTTCCCTATTTTGGTGACACATAGGTATCATGTCATCCTCTCTAATCTTTCCCTTTACAAGTTATCAGCCCGTGTGACAAATGATCCTTACATGCTCTTTGCCATGTGGCATCCACCACCATGGCTCCTCATGTGATAGACATGATGCCATGACATCATGCCCACATACTACCCGGTCGTTGTTGTTTCGCCTCGAAATGCGGTAGGGAATTCCGACCATCTCGAAAATCAAGATGGTCGACAAGGTAACTAGATTTATGAGATGAGCTCAAGCTAATGCGGTCGGGCATTGTTGTCATCAAGAGATCTAGAAGTTCCCGAGGCTTACGACTGTCTTGATGATATCGTTTTACTTTACAGTTTTCACAAATATTGATTAATTGAATAACAAACAAAATGATATACTTCCTTCCCTTTCTTCACCAAGTGATAAAAAAAGGGTAATCTCTGCAATATTGAAGGAGTAAAGAAAATAGTGATCCTTAAATCAACATGTTCACTTCGATAAATTAAATGGAAATGGGTGTATATGGTAAGAATGGTCTAGCTGGATGCCCTTTTTTTTTTTATCTGAAGGTAAAAATAATTTTATTGATTCAGACTTGCAATAGATCGATAGATCCAAGATGCAAATTGCTAAAAATCATAAGGGGTGAAACAGTATCAAGTTAATAGCATAATAAATCAGTTTAATCTTACAAATTTGATAATATAGTGATTAGAATATCTACTACTTCAATTCTTCAACATATCATAATCTAATATTTTCAATTGATCTAATCCGCTTTAACTCTCTAATCACCTCCACGCAAATAAAGCATCGTAATAAGACGATGAAAAACATCATATCGTAACAAGTCGACGATAAACAAAACACCATAAATAAGACATCGACAACGAAAACAATATAGAACTAAATCTTTGGAGAATAATCATGTTATTGAGCAACAAAATGAAAGAAAGAAACGTAAAGTGATGATTTCAGGCCAAAAACGACCAAAATCATTGCTTGAGGAAAAGGGACTAGAAACGAGCAAGATGAGAAAATGAGGGGAGAGACGGTTAGAATAGAGAAGAGAATAGAATTGAATATTAGATTTATAGCCTATTATGTGTGACCTAGATGCACTTATCCTCCTAATAAATTAAATTGAAAATAGGATTACTTCTTTTATGGACCACCAAAAAATGCCAAAAATAAAATTTAAATACCCAAATGAAAATGGGTGTATATGCCAAGAATAGTCTAGCTGGATCCACATGTCACTGATCTTTTACCTTCCACCCATGTCAGCTTCCAATAAATTATATTGAAAATGGATTGCATATGCAAAAATAAGATTTAAAAATTAGTATAGTCCACTTAGCCGGCTACATTTCCCAATTCATGTAAATTCATGTCTTCCTTCAATTAATCCAAACTAAGCCATAAAACAAATATGCATTTCAATGATATTTTCATTATGGTTCACCAAAGAAATCTTGCTAGCACTTACCACTTTAATTGGATTAGATCTGTGTAATTGTTAATTTAGGTTGGGCTCTATTATTTTTCTAAATTCAATAGATTCATTTCAAATATAAGGTCCAGGTAAAATTTTCTAATATTTATAAAAGAAAAAAATAAAAAAAAAAGTTTAAACTTGACCCAAGTTGGAGATTTCTGAATTCTATAAAATTTTTGAGTTAATTAAAGCAAATAAATTGAAGAACAATAAAATAAAATAAAAACCTTTTAAATGATTTAGCCATATCTACCACCATCTCGAACTCCTTATTCACTTTCAAGCATGTGATCATTTAAAAGTTATCCAAATGTTTTCCACTAATTCTAGTAAATATTTTAACCTTCAATAAAACAAAAGCGAGAGAAAACTATATACCTTATTAAAAAAAATGTAAGCATAAAATGAGAAGTACATAATTACATATTTCCAAAGGATATATATATATATATATATATATATATATATATATATATATATATATATATATATATATATATATATATATATATATATATATATATATATATATTGAGGAGTAATAGAAGCTTATTCATTTGCTTAAAGAGGTAATTCATACAAGAGAATAGAAGCCAAACACGGTGGGACTACCATGGAAATGTGAAGCCCTAAGCTATAGTGTGAGCTACGATGTTAGCTTGTCTCTAACAAAACAAGTTTTGAAACCACTACTCTCATAAAGAGTAAAATGAAATGATGCGAGAGGCCAAACTTTGAGATATCTTGAGCTGTACTTGCAATTGCATCAACTACACCTTGCATATAATTCAAAAAAGCACTTAAGATAACCCAGCAATAGGAAAAAGAACCCGGAGTGTATAGCTTCAACAAGACCCAGTTATTTAGGCCTCCCTAACAGGCCCCAAGCCATTGAAATAATTTGACCCTATATGACAAAGGAACATTATCATCTTACATAATATCATACAACACCAACGAATTACTATTTTGAAAATGGCTACATCCAATGTTACATTTTTAGCATTCCGATCAAGTGAGCGTTGCCATCTTGAATTATCCACAATTGTTGTTAGAACCAGGTCTTGGCATTGTCTAGCATGTAACAGTGACGAGATAGTCATAAAAGAACAACTTTTGTTGATGAGATATGCTCACTTTTCCACATCTGCACATTTCTCCGACTCCAAATACCCTAAATAACCATGAAAAATTTACCACGATCCTCCTCATTTAGACTGCCACCTAGTTAAAAAGACCAATCATTAAAGCATTCACATGTTCTAGTGAAGAAGTCAATCTTGTACACCAAATTTTCTGCCACCCAACACTTTGCGAATGGGCAAGCAACAAACATGTGCCAACAATTTTCTACATCCCACTATCACCTGACACACACAAATTAATGGAACATTATTTGTTTGCAATATGCACCTCATAGGTACAGCATCCTACAACCTTTCCACAAAACAAAACTTAATTTTGGAAGGACTTTGCAATCGAATCATCTCCCATTGCCCAGTACATGCATGTCGACATTGGAAGTCAAGGAATTCACCAATAGCCTATATCCCGATTTTATGGAATAATGTCCATTTTTGCTGAAATGCCATAATAGACAATCCTAGTACCAAACCACCGAGCTTAAGAAGGCGTCACAAATAGCTCTAGCATCCTTTCCCACAAACCTTATCTTCAATCAAAGCTTTGTACCATTCGTTTACGGTTAGGGCATCAAATCCTTGAACATAGTGTCCACAGTGAACTTGCAAAGGGAGTAATGTTCCCTACCATGTCAATTTTCCATCTACAACCTCCATCCAACAATACTCTTGAACTCCAAAATGCTTCTTCATGTGAAGCTAAGTTATGTCTAGCTCACCTTCAAAAAGTCCCTCCTTGGGTAATATCTAGCTTTGTAAATACGAGAAATTAGAGCATCGGGGTTAGAAAGCAACTTCCAACCTTGTAATGTTAGTACATCAAATTATTAATAAAAGTACATTAAATTCATTAATAAAATAAATAATTATTAATAAAAGTACATAATTATTAATATCTAGCTTTGTAAATATAGAAATACAGTGAAGCATTGGGGTCGAAAGCAACTTTGACCTTGTAATGTTAGTACATAAAATTGTCTTGTTACAATTACATAAAATTCATTAATAAAATAAATAATTATTAATATTAGTAATAGAAAAGAAATATATTATACTATATTATATCTTGCACAACAAAAATAGTTAAAAGATTTTTAGAAATGCGATTAACATTTTAAGAAAAAATTTAAAATAAAAAGAATTTTGCCGATAAAGCAACCACCATTAAAACAATTTGATAAAATATAAAGTATTAACATAGAATTAGATTTTTATAAAAATAGAAGTTTAAATAATTATGCAGCTATTTGAAGATGAGTAAATAGTTAATTAAATTTAAAAAATCTTAACATTTAATCTAACCTAAGATATCTGCCTTTTATTGTAACAAAGTGTTTAGTTGTCAAAAAAAAAAACTATTACTCATGTTCTCCCAAATATATAACAGCGGGACCATATATAAGAAAAGAGAGGCGTTTGTTGGTGGAGAGTGGAGGTTGGTAGGGAAGGAACTAGAAGACATGTTGTCTTGAACTTTTGTGGTGTATTTGGCGAACCTCTTACGCTACTGGCTTATCATTCCTTTATCTTTTAATTATGATCATCTTTGGGCTTGGGCGTAGATGCATCCTATTTTACTTTAAAGGCTTTGTAATCCCACAATATGGGTTGAGAGTCGGAGTTGTAATCACAATATGGAGTAGTTAATTAGAGTTGCAATCAAAGCTAGCCCTTGAAGTTGTTCACCTTCTGGATTAACACTCATTCGAAATGCACATTTGAGGGAAAAAGGACACCCCTAATGCTTCTAAACACTCTTCTTTAAAGTAGTTATCAAAATTGAAAGTCTCCCATATATAAGTAACTCACCTTTATAGATTGATCACCACAGGATATGCTCAATTCACATTCAGGATGATAATCTCTTGTCTTATCATCATCAGGAGGAAGATGAACAAAATGGAAGAATAAAGCAGATCCCAAGAAGTTATCTTTATACCATTTCTTTGGGAGCTCTATACTTCACATCCCATTCTCTTATCACTCACCCACTCTGGTATTAATCCGATCACGCTACATGTAGGCACTTGACATGAATTTGAAGTCCATGTACCAGTCTTTTTGTGTCTAAAAGATTACGCATAGAAATGTGGCCGTGTAAATTAATCTCATGTCAGCCTTGATACAAATTGTAAAAAAATTGCTGGGGTGATTTGATTAAAAGACCTTTAGAAAACACAATTTCAGAAATTTGACCCATTATCAGTTTTTGGCATGATTTTGACAAAAATACCATCTTTGTTTTCTTGCAAAAGTAATACTTTCTTTTAAGAGATAATGTAAATACATGAAATGAAAAGGGGCATTTTGTCCAAAGTAGTTATTTTCAGAAAAAGCATGGGATAGAGTTAGATTCACAATTCTTGAATTATTGATTTATATTAACCAAGTATTTCTAATTTTCAAAATTAAGTGTAGAATTCAAGTCCACGATCCTCGATATATAATTTGGAAGGTTGAGAGGGAAAGCCACTAGAGTATATCTTTGTTGAAGCTTTTGAGACATAGACGATGGTGTACTGTATTAGTCTTAGGCAATGAGCTTTGGGATTTCTTCACCCTTAGCTGGGCTATGATTCATATGAGGCTTTCCGGCCTAGAAAGTTGAATGATGCCCCGATGGGTATGCGGCGAATATGGTTTTCCGCTCATCCAGGCCGTAGGCGAGGATAGGCACCATAAATCTTGTGGATTTCTCAGCGCTATCGATTGCCACCACCTATTTCTAGTACCTCTAAAAGCAAAATTACGGGCTTCTCAAAAATTGTCCAGGCAATTTCACGGAGTTTTGGGCGATTGAGGAACATGAAGGCTTCGAGGCGTGTCAAATTACCAATCTTGTTTGGAAGAGTCGGAAGTTCTCACAATTGATCAATTCAAAGTATAAAGATCTTTTAGATGTCCAATTGATGATGGCACGTGTTATATTTGTATTCTACCCACCTGGAGACTATAGCTACATTCCACCCAAACAAAGTTCTGTCAAATGTTCCAACTCCTTAATCATCTCCTAATAACCCCCTATATCTAGATTTGAACAACGATCGAGCCAGAATTGATGAAGGGAATTCAATCCACAAATCTTTACCTCGAGAGACTCTTCAAATGTATTTGCGTTTCCAAACTAGAATTGAAATTAAGTGAGATGAGCTATTGAGTAGGGTAATTCTTTAATGGAAGTCCCACTTATAAAATAGCATATAGGCTCCCCATATTCCTTTGGATCTCGAAATTCGAATTTGAGCAACCACGACATCGACTCTCGAAGAGCCTCGGTAACCAATGTTATTGATGAGTATCTTAAATACTCATTTTATCCTATGTTTTCTTAGTTTTTAGTGTTTTTATGTTAAATAGAATTATCGCCAATGCTCTAAATGTTCATATTTATGATTAGGTCGATCATTTGGTGGAATTAATGCGAGTGGAGTGAAAACAAAGCGAAAAAATGGAAAATCGTAAATGATGCTACAACATCTGGCCCGACTCTTGTATTTTGACATTTCGGCTATAGATGAGTTCAACTGGCATCAAGCTTTATATGGATAGATTTTACGCCGAGAGCTTTCAAGCGATACTAAGATCGCATGATTTGATCAGAATGAAGAAGTTATGAAAGATGCCAAAACGGGAAAATCGCTCAGCGTGAGTAATTCACGTTGAGGCGTGAGCACTCACTGCACAGCGTGGTTCTATCACGCTACAGTGTGGAGGCTCTCACGCTCTAGCGTGATCCTTCCCAAACTTTTGTTTTCGAAGGCATTCATTCCCATGGGTGGGCTCCCCAAGGTTTTGTCGGTTTTTGAACTTTTTACTTCCATTATTCACTTCAAAATACATTGAAGTCGAAGTGAGCCATTAATGAAAATTTCTAGAAAAATAATAATTACATGTACAATTAAGCTAAGATTTCTCTCGTGAATAAATTGATATAAACCTAACACTGACTAATTAATAAAGAAAAATACCAGCTGAAAACCTTGTGTAAAATGATTCTTTTTTTTTCTTTTGAAAAGAATGATTCTTGTTATATACTATGAAAAACTCAGATTGTGAATTTATATGTATTTGATATTAACTATTATTCTCTATGTTGAAAAAGTCATAAATATATATTCAACCTAATCATATTTATCCCTTAATTTAAAAATATTTTTTATAAAATAACTCAATAAAAAGTTTAATAAAAAATTAAAATAGATAAAATTTGGACAGTTCGGACCATTGAATAAAAGTAGAAGCATATATTATAAAACAATGATGACTAAGAATAAAATAAAAACATGTTTAGCTCAAAATGTAAAACGGTTACCGTTTCAAACAAGCAAAGGATATAAAAAAGGAAATGGTGGGCAATGGATTGAAAGGAAGCATAACATTTATTTTAGGCTGGAAAAGTAGAAGGAAATGAAATTTGAATGAAAATAAAATATAAGCTTAAAAATTAAAATTAATTTTAGGTAAACTCATTTAATTTGTTTCTCTTTATTATATAAGAACTAAACATGAGAAAATATGTAAAACTTTAATGAATTTTGATTATATTTTATATTTTTGATATTTTATATAATGAAATTAAATATAAGAAAATCAATTTTCTTAGTATTAATTTTCCTAATAAATTTTTCTCAAAATAAGAATGTTCAATAGTAGAGAGTATCAAATGGTAAAAAGTAATGAGTAGGAAAGTGGAGTTTTTTAAAAAATAATAGAAAAGGAGCCACCAAATAATTCAAAAATAACTTTTGTTTTTCTTTTGATTGTAAGTGTAATTATAATGCGAGGAGTATATGAATAGGGATAGAATTTCCATACCCACCCGTTAAACTTTTTTTAAATTTATTTTATTTTTTAAAAAAAAATTGTTTTAATTACAATAACAATAGAAAGAAATATATTTCATAAATAATTAAAAATTATTTTTATGGTACGACAACTAAGCACTTTAGTTACAATGTAATAAACTGTCCCAAACTTGAACTTGGAACCCATTCCATCCTTGATGTCTTTGCATTTTAAACTTTCAATGCTCTACCAATTGAGCTGGTAGGCGTGTATGGACTATGACTTATTTTATTTAAAAATTATTTTTACTATTATTATTTAGAGGGTGAAAAGCAGGCAGGTTAGATTCTATTCGAACAATGTTTGGTTGAACTAACGGACCTTATGCGGGATTAGGGCCAAAATAGGTTGAATAATAAAAATATTAAATTTAATTTCACTAATTTTAAATATTTTATGAAATAAAGATTTTGTTTAAGAAATATATATATTTTGTTTATGTTGTTAAATTACCATATCTTCAAATTATTTTTAATATTATTTTTATTTTAGTGAATTTTCATATGAGTATTATCTTATTTTATTAAAACAATTGAAATTATTAAACTAATTGTTCTTTTTTATTTAAAACATATTTTAATAAAAAAGAAACATATATTTTTCATAACTAGAAATATTTTCTAGCTACCCTCATTTTCTCCATATGTTCTCTCTTCCTAACCTCTTTTCCATTAGGAAGTAGGGATGAATTTTTGTCATTCTTAACGTGAAATCACTCATCTACATTACTTTTTATCATTTTCTTTCTCAATAAAGTGTTCTTTCACAAATATATGGGTTTCTAATTTGTTTTTCTGTGATTTTGTCTCCGGCTTGTTACGGCGTGTGGTTGTGTAGCCGATTTGTTACAACATGTGATTGTGTCGATCTTGTAATTTTCCTTGATTGGTTTTAAATAAATGCTTGTTAGGCGTTCTTAATGTGTGGGCAGTCGTATGGCAAGCATATTCGATCGATTGAGACAACAAGTCAAATCATGGTTGTCAATATGTTGCGCCAAGTCATAAGATATTCGTTATTATAGGATTATCAAATGTGTTGGCTTTTAACCGATTCACTATTAACCTAAATTTTGTGTCATCATGTTAGAATTGGATTATGTATTTCTATCAAATGTATTGCTAGTTTGAAGCAATAAAATTATCTATTTTCAAAAAAATTTAGCCCCTTTTATTTCTAAGTTTAATAATTTATTTCAAATACAAAGCTTTAGGTATGTGTCAAACTCGTGAAAAATTAAATTTAAAATTTTTCGAAGAAAATGGCAAAACCGATCAATTTGGGAATAGTCCCGGAGAAAGAAATTGGGATTTTCTTAATCTTGGATGACGAAGCAGTTTCACCATTGAATGATCTTGCAAAATCTAGCACCCTGATCGAATTTTGTCGAATTCGAGGACTGTATCGAATTTCACGATTTCAAAAAATTGCAAAATCGAGGTATGTGAGTGTCCATGTGGCGGCATAAAGGTAGCCTTCTTGTTTTTTATAAATAGAGGCGGGGACTTACCCCCACTTGAATTAAAAAAAAAAAAATACTCTTATATATATATATATATATATATATATATATATATATATATATATATATATATATAATGAGAGAAAGGAGATAAGAAGAAAGAAGAAAAGCCAAAGAAGAAGTGAGAGAGGAGGTGCGAAGTGAAGAGAGAAGGCCAAAGGAGAGGGAGGAAATCCGAGCAAGAGAGAGGAAAAGTAAACCCCGAGGAAAAAAGAAAAAAAAAAAGAGAAAGAAAAAGAAAGGATCTGAGGGAAGGGGCAGAAACCAGCGTCGTGAGGGGCGGGCCGGAAGGTAAAGGACCGGCTGCTCCCAGTGGGTTCCTTCCTCACACTCCAGGTTATTTGCGCTAGGGGGCCCACATAATGGCCCTAACGGTTTCGCCCCATTTCGAGGCGAATTTAAGATGTGTGGTTTTGGTTGTTGGAGGAGGATGGTTCGCGGGGTTTCGGGACTGTCGAGACCAAACACTATATCGGGATGGTAAAATCCCGAGCGAGAGATAGCGACGGGGTGTGCTGATTTCCACACCCTTGCGAATCGACCACGTCAACCCCCGGACCAGTATGCTTTCTCATCAAACTCCGATTCATGCATTCTTGGACTCTACAGAAAGCTCGTTGAGTCTAGAATTTTATAAGATGAAGTGCTCAGCCAAACAAGTAGGCTGAACATTTGGGATAAGGTCACGGACAGTTGAGAGATGGTCCGATTCAGTTTTAAAACTTCTGTTTGGGCGCGGTTTGTCTGAAATGCCCAGGGGTTGCGTATGGCCTGAGCAGGGAATTGCGTGTTGGATGTTTTATGTGATATATGTGTGATAAAAATGGAAAGAATTATAATATATTAAATATAATTTATCCACGATTATGACATGTAGTGTAATAGATATGTTGCATGTGACCACGTGGCGTACATGTAAGCATGAAATGGCATGCAATGGCGTATTTTGCATTACATTGTCTGCAAGGACATCCGTTGAGTCGAGATTGTGAGTGCATGGTTGAGTCGACACTATGTTTGGTGTTCGACAGTATGGTAAATCGACACTGTGTTTGGTGTTCGATGTATGTCGTGAGGACATGGTAAATTGACACTGTGTTGGTGTTCGATGTATGTCGTGAAGACATGGTTAATCGACACTATGTTTGGTGTTCGATGGTGAGCTCAGTAAAATGGGACAACGTCCAAATTGAGGCTCACGGTTACATGGCATGAAAAGTACGTGTGTAAATGGGTGAAGCAAGTAGGGATAGACACCCTCTCAAGTGAAAGACCTGGTATATGGTTTAGACATGAAACCGTCAGTGCAAGCCTGAAAAAAATGTTGTAAAGGCATGCGGTGTCCTACGGTGAGAACCCGGAAATCTGTGGCCCACAAATGCATAACACACAGTACTTGGTAAGGAAATAAGTAGGCATTGGGGGTATCCAATGTGTCTAGAATTACAAAACAAAAAGCTTTTGTTTTGGAGAAAGTCGAAATTGGGACGCCCTTGACGGTTTTTCACACTTAGCATATGCAAGTATGAGGGAGTTAGTGAGGACTCAGGAATTGAGTCATGAAGGGCATACTGCATTCATGACATGTAAACATTCAGGTACAACAGAGTATAGGTACTTGAATGTGTGTGATTGTATGTATTGGCATTGCATGTTTCACTTAGGTGGGGAGTAGCCTTGGTAGGAGATATATCTACTGGGCTTTGCTCACCCCGTCGTGGGACCACCCTTTCAGGTACGTGAGAAGACGGCGCTCCTTCGAGGCCGTGAGTATGAAGAAGGCCGAGTTGTGGCCTTGAGAAGTTTTTGTATAATATATTAGAGCGATCTGAGTCTTAATATATTTTGGCATGTAAAGAGTTGTACATCAGAAACAACATAAATATTATAAGAACTTGTATATTTATAAGAAAAATATATAGAAAGGCGACCACGAATATTCTTGAGTTGGCGAGTTATCCAGCCCGACACGACTTTAGAGTGTCCGCGGCCATGGTATCGAGTAAACAAACCCCGATTTTGGGGCGTCACGGTGTAATATAAGATATTTATTAGAAAAATGAATTAATGAAGAGTTTAATTTTAGATAGGCTTAATCATCAAGGATCTTCAAATTCCATAAAATGTCTTTCTTTTTATTTTTTTTAAGAGAAATAATTTCATCGATTCCAATTAGTAATACATCGATAGAAACATATAATCAAAATCGTTAAAAACCATAAAGAATGAAACAACATCGGGTTAATAGCATAATATGAAGCATTCAAAGCTTTATCGTTTGATAGTTAGTACACATATTCGATATTACTATTGTGACTAGAATACCGCTGATTCCCGGTTCACCACAACATATTGGCGACCATTGATTTTATTTCTTATCTCATATATCCTTTGCTTGTTCGGGTACCCCGAACACAAATAGCGATGGCGAAAACAAGCGTTGTGCCAAGGCATTACGACCGCCCCCGTTGCCGCCGAAGACAACAAACACACACCTGAGGTGGCGACAATCCACAGAAGCACACCAAAGCGACGACTAAATCACAAAAAAAAAAAAAAACATATAAAAACCTAGATCTGTGTAGAAGAACCATTTTATTTAGAAAAAGATGGAAAAGAGGTGTAGAGGGGTGATTTTAGGTCAAGAATAACCAAAATATCACCCCTCCTTACTTAAAGAAAAGAGGTTAAACAAAGAAAAAGTTGAGAGAATGAGAGGCTAGGGTTTAGAGATATATTCCATAAAATGTCAGGATAATTAAAAACGAATATTAAATTAAAAGCATGAAAAGAAAAAAAAAAACTAACCTATTCAAATTATTTGACATTATCCATTATCATATTCACCTCTATATTGTTTCAAGCATTTTCATTATAAAAATATAAATATTATTCTATTCAAATACGACTCATTTAGTAATCTATGAAAATAAATTGATATAAATACCAGCTCGTTCATCAAATAGATAATACAATATCGTGGTTTCAATCTTATTAATAACACATGGATTAAAATGAATTAACCATAATCGATATGAATAACCTATATATTAACATGATTCTAGTGTCGTGTGAGACTTAGCTTAACATGATTATAACCTATTTAAAATTTTAAATATATAAAAATATTATTTGTTAAAATACTTCTTCTATTGCTTTAACTTTCAAGTTATATTTTTTAAATTCTTAATTAACTTATTTAGTCATGATACAAGAGTGGAATGTAGAAAATTTTAAAAAAAATCCGAGTTCAGAAAAATGTTATAGTAAGTTGTCTTACAAGTAAATTTTTTTGAAGAAATACAAATTAAATACATATCAATCAAATAAATAATAAAAATTGTTCATGCTTTAAAACATACTAATTAGGAGTTCCATAATTGAATGAAGGCCTTTTTGTGGTTTTTCTCATGTTCTTTCACCACAATGTGACACCCCAAATCCGGGGGTCTCGTTGACAACCCGTCAATCGGCAGAATTCCTATGGATTTCGGGTGACCCGATACCAAGCTGTTGTGTCCCATTTATCGAGATCCATATTTTCACAAAAAAATCGGGCAGAGTCTCCTTTGTTCGGGAAGCTCTTGACATACAACACAATATATCGGTATAATCATAGCATCTAGGGTCTCAGCCAGTAATTATTATTTCGAGGTCCATATGTCCATATCCCCAATATACATCCCTTTACGAGACCCATTCATTCACATTTAAATCTAAATTATGAAAATAAAATGTAATTACAGTCCGTAGAGTCCGATTCGACCCTCTTACCATAATTACATACCCATTATTTAGACCTTAGTCCCGAGAATTTGGTTAATTCTTTTATACAAAATATTTTTACAAAGGAAATACCAAGGCCACACATCGGCCTCCTTCATAATCCACGACCTCTGCCCAGAGACCCCCACCCGCCGTGACCACCTCATGGGTACCCTTCGGTGGAAGCTCACTCATAGGATATCCTCATTTCCCAGCGGGTTCCTTTAGCCTCCCAGGAGATTGAACCCAGGGACCTAGGGTCTTTGGTCAATAGGAAGCATCTCACGGTACCAGCGAGCTACTAGCTTTCATTGGTACGAAGATGCTTCCGACAGGTCTGAAAATCTCTGACGAAAAGCGATGAAATGGCTGTCCTATGATGACTCCACACAGTACCAATGAGTGATCACGCAGTGAAGTCTCCTAATAAGCGCCTTTATTGTGGGTCCACACCCTTCGTGACCACGGGGTGCCCCCTTCGGTGGCCTATGGGGTCCACCATAGCCAACCAGGTGCCCTTCGGTGGGTCCCACTCCACGGAATATCATGCCCTCCTAGGCATTTTCTTTAGCCTCATGGGACTCGAACCGGGACCGGGGGCTTAAGGTCAATGGGAACATCTCTACCACCAGCCCCGAGCTAGTTGTTGAAGGATCCCTAGGATTTACCCTCATGAACCCAGGGACCTCAGCTCAACGGATATAGAAACTTTTTCCTTGAAACCATAAATTAAAATCAGGTGGAATGAACCCTTCTGATTCTTCATATCTTTTAAAATCAATGCGGGCGAAGTCTTCAAAAAATTTCTTTTTCTTTTCTTTTTTCCAACACTTGGATTTTTCGAAAATCGACGAGTTTCCTCTGTTTTTCGGACTCCCAATTTTACAAAACTGATGAAACATTAAAAAAAAACACTTCTAAACTTCAATTCATCGACTTCCATATTAGGACTCCTCGTCCACAACCGATCAAACACAATATATATATATACATTTATTTCTTTCAAATTATCAAAACATTTAAACCTTCTTCAATTCCATGCATAATTTTATCAAAAGATTGGGCTTGAGCCGGGCTTAAGCCGACCGCCTACGTACCTCGTCCATTGAGGATCAAAGCCCACGTAGTTCCTTTTCAAAGTATATACATATATACATATATACATGACAAAGTATTCACATATACAATATGCAAATTATTTTCAATGCAGTCACATGCGTCGTCTCCTCGATAGCTCGACTCCTTTGCACGGGGAGGTACTCTACCGGCCTTTTGTCTCGAGGTCCACACAGAAAATATTTGTTGAAACATATGGAAAAAAGAGTAGGCTAAACGAGCTTAATTAGTGTACATTTTCATTTAAATAACATTTCAGTACATATCAAAATAATACATACTTATACAATTAAAATCCATTTATACGGTAAACATTTATGCCTTAAACTTTCTTTCCATAAATACTTATACCATTAAAATGGAGTTTATGCTTTAAACACATTTATACCTTAAACTTTCTTTCAATAAATACTTATGCATTTAAAATCCATTTATGCTTTAAGCATTTATGCCTTAAAGATTCTTTCTTTATTTTCTTTCTTTCATTCTTTACGATGGAACCGGGGAATAAACACGCGAGAGCAGTTTCGAATGCGATGGTGAGGACCGGTCACATTCAGTCATAACCACTACGGCTGCGGAGAAACTCCGCAGCTTTGCATGGGGTTCAGTCATAGTACTTTATCACGTTAAGGATATTACTCTAGACACCTATTTCCCTCCCTCGATTAGTAACCTATAACTACCCTCTTAATCCTTACGGCAAAGTACTTGGCCGTGTCGGTCACCAGTCATAGGGGTTTGAGGTAATCGGTAAAACATTTCTTGAAAATACATTTATAAATACATTTTAAATCCTTTACTTTATGTTAAACACATATACATACTTTAAACATTTTTAAACTTTCATAATATAACATATGCATATATTTAATACACATATAAATATATGCATTGATGCAAGATAAAAACAATGCAATATAAAACATTTCCATATGCCTTAACATTTTACATAAAAATTTACATTAAACTTTCAGTTTAACATTAAAACCATTCACTTTTAAACTAAATTCTCAAAATATCATTTTCACTCCACAGTTCACAGCTCAATCAGCTTGCTTCCACATTAATTCCCGTTTCCGTCCGATGATCCTTGCACTACACCTTTTTCAAAGAAAACCACAGCTATACATTAATCATAACTTCCACATTTCAATCCACCATACACACATTCATTTAAAGCCAAATGAACAAGTACCTTAGCACTAAAACTCATTCATTTTAGCCAACCTTTTTTTCCAACCATACCTATAGACTTTATGACTCAAAATTATTCAAACAGTCTTCAAAATTTGTAAAACTCTCCAGATCAGTTCTTGATATATCAAGAAATAACATCTCTTTAAATTTTCAATTTAAAATTCCGTCTCCTAAAGCCCTCAACCATATAACACAATCTGCACAACAAATAACTCAGTTTGGCAGAACAGAATCTGCACATAGCTCCACTTTGAACCATTTTCTGGGCACTTTAAGTTTACAATTTATGAACTTACTTTTAGATAAATTTTCCCTAGAAGTCTATTTTACCCATAATTTTGAATCACTCAATTCCGATCTGAGATGAGCAAGTTCATGGCCAAAATACAAAACTAGTCAAAACAGAAAACAGGACATTTCCTGTACCAGAGGTACTCTTGAAATTTAAGTGTGTTTACTCTTAATTTTTTTCTTTTCACTCTAAACACTTAAATCTGATGCATTATACCCATTTCAACTTATCACACAAGAAGTCTACATCAAACCCTAACCATTCATTCACTTGATTTGTCAAAGCCTAATCTAATCCATGGCTTTCTCAATTTATCTCAAAATCATCATCATTCAACCTAAATGCCACTAATTTAACATCCATACAAGAAAATCAAATCATTAGGCATGAAAAACATAAAATCCAGCACCACCATGAAAAACTTTACTTGTTCTTGGTTTCCCTTGTCTTCTCTTCATGATTCACTTGGAGATCGCAGCTTGAAGAAACAAAGCTCACCTCCCCAACGGATTTCTCCTTTCTCTTCCCTCTTTCTCCTTTCTTCCCTTTATTTTCTCTCTTTTCTCCTTTCTTTTTCCTCTCCCTATAAGTGATCCCCTCTTTTGAGCACTTAAATCCCCAAATTTTAGACTTTAAAATATTATTCAAAAATGCCCTTAAGTAACAAAATATCATTGGTTGGTTTTAAAGTGAATTACTCTTTTATCAAACTTCTCATTGGTCATTCCCAGCGGACATAAGTCATTTACCCATTATTTAAATCATAACTTAGCCATTAAAGAAGATTTTTGATTGGCTAGTACAATTAAATATCTCCATTATAAGCGAGATTTTTATCTCGATTTACTTTATTCTTTGCTTTGATTATATGTCAAAAATATTCATAGTGCGTCTATAAACAAATTTGAACATAAAATATTTTAACTAAATCCCTTCCGCAGTGAATTTCAGCCTGCAAATCACGAAATCGAATTCAAAATCATTAAAATGTCGGTAATCGGACAATAAGCGTATTATTGCGAATTACGTTCGGATCACTGGAAACTATCAAACGGACTCATTTCCTTTATTTCCAGTTTCGTTAGTCTTTATGATTTATTCCGGACAACACCATTATTTTTCGGCTCAATTTCCGAAAAATTTATTGTGACTTCAAATTTGTTATGGAAATGCTATTCACTTAAATCTCCCATTATCTTCTAAATATCAGTTCAAAGTCATAGGAACGAAATTTTAAAAATCACTACGACCCCTCCATCACAGGATAAAATAAGAAAAATCACTATTCATTAGGGCTGGGTTCTGAATTTTCGACAATTTTCACTTCGTGCCCAAATGATGTCGAGGCGTTCTAAATTCTAATCACCCTGTTGCCTTCTATCGGTAGACCTCAAATCAGTTCAATAACTACTATTATAACATTCAATAAGGTTGGGGTTTTACATCCTCGTCAGAGCGCCATCTCCCTGTATACCCTTTGTACCTGAAAGGGGTCCCACAACAAGGTGAGCAATGCCTAGTAGAAAAATTCTCCTACAAGGGCTACTCCCTGCCTAAATGCACATGCAATGGCATACATTAAACATCAAATGACATTCCATATAAATAATGCAATCCTATATGGAATGTTAGGTATCATGCATGAGATGAGACTCCTCACGCCCTGACCAGTCGAAACCAGGCTCCTCACACTGACATAGTGCGCCAATTATCCAAAATCAACTTCTTTAATACTTTTGAATCACTTCATATGTATGTACTCTAAAAGTTTAATTATGCATGGTTGCCAATACTTATGCTCTATTACCAACTTGTGTTGGAATCTTGCTCACCGATACCACCACGGCTTTTGCCTTTCGGCGGGCGTGCCGCCTCCATAAATCCCGGTCGTTACCTCTAGCGACTAAGAAACTCCTAATGAAGCGACCTATTGCTTGCTTAAACCTCCTATAAAAAATTTTCTTTTATTTTTAAGTTTAGGATTTGGTAAAATCTTAGCGTGACTTGAATGACATGACGACATAGTCTAATTCCAAATCTGTATACACATCCAATTTACTATATCCAAAATAGCAAACCAGCACACCAACACATTCTCTGAAACTACTCTATGTACATACATATGTTCCATTATACATATTCAAAGTCTTTTCTTACATAATATTCTTAATTTACGACACTTGTACAAATATCGGGAGAAATCCTATTAATGCTCCATTGTCTTGCGTGTTTTGTACTGGAAAATAGTTTTAAAATAGAAAATAATGCGAGCTAAACGATCTCGAGTGAGTGTATGCTTTCATAAAATATTTTGCTTTCGGAGAAAACATCTCCAAAATGTAAAACTCTCTTTGAAATATTTTCGGGAAAGCTTTATTTTGATTTGCTTGCTTTAAAAGTTTCTAAAACTTTTCTTTTCTTGCTGCTTTTGTACTTGCTTTGTTTGCTTTTTCTTTAAAGCTTGTAAAACTCTTATTGCTTGCCTTAGAGAGTTTATAACACTTCTCAAATTTTCTCTTTCTTGCTTGCTTTATTTTGTTTTGAAAAGTTTCTTACAAACCTTTCACAAACCTTTGCTTTAAAGTTTCTCAAAACTTTTTTCATAAATCTCTGAACATGGCTCCAGCGCATGCTTTGAAAATAAAGAACGGGAACTGGACTCAGCTTCGTTTGCTTGAAAATCCCACGGGAGCTTGGCTCAACCGATCGTTTTGAAATCTAAGCGAGACTGGGCTCAACCATTTGCTTTAAAACTCTCGGGCACAGGCGACAGGAACCAATGGTTGATTTTCAAAGCGCCTGTCATGCTCATAAAGCATCAACCCTTTGCAGAACTATTTTGCTTTATTGTATCTAGTGAACCACGGGAACGCATTAACTCCAGCCCAGGTGCCGGTGGAAGGACCTTTGTCCGCATCACCTTTTTCCGGTAAATATGGTGGAATTGACCTCGTGTCGCCATCACCATAATTTAGTTAGAGCTCCATGCTCCAGTTCGTGTCACCAAAAGTCTAGCTAGCACTTAAGGCCTATTTTCGCAATTATTCTTTGCTTGCTTGCTCTTTGAAAAATGGTTTTACAATTTAAAACCATTGCTTGCTTTCTTGAAAAATGGTTTAATAATTCAAAACCATTTACTTTCGTACTCCATCATGCTCGAATCAAAACCATTTGCTTACTTTTCAATTATGGTTTAAATCAAAACCATTTGCTTTGCTTTCAATTATGGCTTAAATCAAAAACATTTGCTTGCTTTTCAATTATGGTTTAAATCAAAGCCATTTCATGCTTTTCAATTATGGTTTAACCTACACGCTCCAATCGAATCTGACGACAAATTAATCGCCTATGTAATCGCGCCCAGCAACACTCATATACTTAGTCACTATATCTTTGTACTCTTTTAAAGCTAAGGTGCTAAGGGTTCTATTCCAACTGGAATCACCCGGTCGAACACCGAAACTGAGTTACGTCCGAAGCAACTAGGACTACTCTATGTCCAAAGGTAGGCGGAAATTTAGCTTGTGGCCCCCACTTTGGAGTGAATTTTTATACCATAGGATCAGAATTTGACGATGCTATTTCTTTGGTTCTCCTTGAAGTCTAGTTTAAAGTAGCCACTTGAATAACTCAAATCGGATAGAAATAGGCAAGTTATGTTCAAGTACGAAAATGCAGTCGAAGCGAGGAAGCGAGCAGGGTGTCTGGGGTACACCCACTGAACAATATCTTTCCATTTGCTTTGGCCTTTAATTGGGGTGTACCGGTACCCTCCTACATGTCTCCGAGTACACCTTGAAATTTGCCCATATTTTCTTCTTTTTGC
This sequence comes from Tetrastigma voinierianum, assembly GCA_016808115.1. Classification (NCBI taxonomy): domain Eukaryota; kingdom Viridiplantae; phylum Streptophyta; class Magnoliopsida; order Vitales; family Vitaceae; genus Tetrastigma; species Tetrastigma voinierianum. The sequence goes on from JAEQBH010002898.1 coordinate 171,732, forward strand.
CACTTTGCTACCCATTAACATCATACAACTTCTATAATTCATATACCTCGGGGAATTTACATGGAATTCATCTAAAAACAACTCATGACACTTGAATTGGTGCTATGGAACCTCAAACCTCAAAACCTTAGGTGAAATCCAAGAACACTACCTAAAGGTCCACCAATTCTTTATCAAACCACACAGTGCAGTGATTCCATGTCTATTTTCTCCCGATTGGGGGTTTTACTCTCATAACGACAATTCAAGGTTTATGTGCTCTTTGCACAAAACTTCAGACCAAAGGCATCTATTCTCCTTGCCAAAGTCCTAGAATCCAATTACCTATGGTTACAAGGCAAAGACATACCTGATTTTTGGACTTCTTCTCCTCCTCCTTCTTCTTCCTTCTCTTCCTCTTCCTTGGCTCTCTCATTCTTCTCCTTTTCTCACCAATCGTGGAGCCCTAGCTTTGGAGACCAAATGAGACATTAATTTGTCTCATTTCCTCCGCTACAAACCTATTTTTGACTTGAGTATAAATTAGTCCTTCATCTCTCTCTCAAGATTTGCACCTCAAGCATTTTAAATATTGCAATACCAACTTTTGAAATTCCTCTTTGTGGCCATCCTACACACTTAATGATTTTCATATTCTTTTTTTTTTTGCTCAATGACAATTGTACCCTTGTTTTAATACCATAATTCCGGGTTCCATAAACCTTCATTTCCTACTTTAGTCTCCAAAATACTATAATGTGATACTTGGTACTCTTATACACCTTCGGTATCGTATACTTTGTACACTCTCTCGGGGCCAGGGAATTCAATGAAGTACCCAATGAAGAAAACAAAGAAGGATTAAGATAAAATATTAATGGCTTGAGTGAGAAAGTAATCAAAACATTAGATAGAAGTTGGAGAGGAAAGAAGCAAGAAATTTGGAGGAAGGGAAGTTAGGAGCTCTAGGTCTTAACAAAGAACCTTTTACCTTTTCATTCACCTTGTGCATACTTTAGAAATTTGTCGGTTTAACTTTTTACTTCCATTATTCGCCCGTCACGTTCGCGGTAGTGAGCAGTAATGAAATTTCACAAGAAAGCCCTATTCATGTACTTGTTTTCTATTTATGTTTACCATTATCTTTCCTTATATTAAATTAAATTTAAAATTGTCCATTTATCTATTCCGCTCATGTGTGAAGGGTTTAACGTTTAAATAAGTAAAGTATAGGGAGGGGAGGGATCAGAATTAGAGTCTCAACGGGATAGTTTATTACATTATAACTAAAGTGTTTAGTTGTGAAAAAATAAATTCAAATAATTATTTCTTTATTTATCATTTATAAACTTAAATGCTTTAGTTTGAGTGAATTAATCTTTTATTCTGACTAAACACTTTAATTATAATATAGTAATCTTTTGTTTTGATAAGCTATTGTGACTTTGTAAGATCAGTAGACTTCCAATTCTATAAGACACTATAGCAAAGACATTTAAGAAGAAAAGGGATACTTCCATGAACTTGAAATTAGCATATAAAGCAATTAAATAGCTGATTATACCTTCTCCTTAAATCCAAAAATTCTTTTATGTTCTTTTGGACTTCAAGTTGATTGCGACTAGGTTTTCTCCATGAAAAATTTGAAGGCAAAGACTCTAAATTCTCCCAATGAAGGTATCTTAAATTAGGAGGAAATTCAAAACCTTTAGGAAGTTGCAATTTATACTCATGTCCTTCACAGTGAGCGAGTCTCCATAATCATAATTATAATAGACTCCGGCTGACAGGTTTCTTCATCTTGGAAAACACTTTCTTCATTTGAGTGAATATTTTGTGTTGAACCATATTTCTTATGAAATAGACAAGTTTAGGAATATGGTTTCAACATTTTCATCCTGAAAAACAAGAACTGAGAAATTAGGGAAAGAAAAATAAAGTAAACATTAAAACTTCAATTTAAGAAAAAAGATGTTATAAAAATCCTTATCTCCCCTAATGAGCTACAAGTAAGCAATTGAATTTAATTCAATACTCACCTTTTTAAACATAAAAGCCAATAGATATCACTTGGGCTCCATGCTTTGCTCAGTGCTAGGTTCCTCGGGATTTTGTTCTTGAAACGATTTTCCATCCATTCTACGTATCAGATCATGCATATATATATTCTATTGTGTGAAATAGTTATAAGACATCCCCTCCTATAGTACTCTTATATCTATTTCACCACTTTACAAAATACTGACCGTCCAATACTTTGACACGAAGTCTCTATCTTCGCCTTCAAAAAAACAAGAAATATCAAGGAATACCTCCTTTTGTGAAGCATCTAATACATCCAAGCTTATTTTAAGCACATTTTGAATTTTAATTTCAGGTTCTTTTTCCAATTTAAGCAATTCACTTTCCCATTCACGTCTTGTCTTGTCATAAAGAGAACCCAAAACTTTCAAAGCTAATGAAGAGCGTTGACAATAGCCGCCACCACGATTTAAAGTGCTTCATGAAACCCTTCTTTGGAAGATTTCGTCGAAAGGCATATTGTGAAGAGCTCGAGTGCTTCATTGGGTTTAGTACTTCAACCTCGTATATGTAATCCACTTCAATTGTATTTAGCGATGCTTATTTCTAGTTGTGATGATGATTCTACTTCTTTACCATACCAATCATGTTTTCCAATTAAAGATCTAATTAGTCCATATCCTCAATATTATCCAAAAACAATAGGCTTGCTGAATTGAAGGTTGTTTTTATCACATAAGCTCCTTAGCGAACATTGCTTATTTTTTTATTTGCTCCATCTAGGATATCATTAAGAAGTTGATTTTGTAGACGAAGTTGACCTTTACTTTTGTAAGCATCTCTAACATATTCAAGGAAGCTACTACATTCAAATCCCCAAGAAATTTGATTTTATACATATCTAGCAATGGTTGTCTTACCTATTCCACCAATTCCACATATCCAGTATGTAGACATCATTTGACTCATACTCAATCCCAAACTTAGGTTTTTTAAAATAGAAAATTCATTCCAACTAAATTATCACTCTACAAATAGAGTTTACAATTTAATATCCTATTGGCAATGATGGTAGCAATTTCCTTGATATGCTTTGATTCATACCTGGTAATTATAAAATGAGTTAAAGTAGAGCATTTTTTAAGTTAGAGAGAACACAAGATGAGATTAATAATAAATGATAAAAAACACCAAGGTGATTTGATGGCTTTTGGTATTATGATAGTAACTGAAATTAAACATATTTTCTTCTATGCATAATACTACTTTATTAACTAGTTATGGTGGTGCATTCACATACTTGGAAGATACATATTATTATTATTATTATTTATTTTTGGGTTAATTGCATAGAAATTGTGTATCAACTTTTCCATTTTCTATTTTAATTGTTTAACTTTATTTTGTTCAATCAAGTGTCTAAACTTTGTGATTTTTTTCCATTTTGGTGTTTTCGACTTTATTTTTTGTTAAATCAGAAGTATCTAAACTTTATTTTTTCTATTCACAAAAAAGAAAACTTATTTTTCTCAATTTATTTTGTTCAATCAAGCATCATAACTTTTCGATTTTTCTATTTTGATGTCACACAACTTTATTCTTGTTCAATCAGGTATCTAAACTTTTCCATGATTTTCTATTTTAATGTCAAAACTTTATTTTTGTTCCAATCAAGTATTTCAACTTTTAATTTTGTTCAATCAAGTACTTAGAACTAATCAAAGATTGTTAGGATATTTAAATAAGTTATTAACCTTTTGATTATTGTTATTTTAAATTCATATGTGCATCAATTATTCTAAATAATCACTTGAAATTATTCTATTTTGTGAAAATGTGAAAATTAGTATTTACCAAGCTACTTAGATTTATTTATAGTTCCCTTTCCAAATTAAATATTGAAGATAAATTTTTTTTTAAAACATATTAAATTTATATTTAGGACAATTTAAGATTATATTTGGTTCTTAGAAAGTAGTAAAGAAAAAAAATTATCCTTAGTGTTTTGTTTTACCATATAAAACTGAAAGAGAGAAAGGAAATATAATGGAAAAATATTAAAAAAAGCATATTTTTAAATTATTTAATTACATATAAGGAATTAAATAAATTTAGATTAGTATATAAAACAATTTATTTTAAAATATATTTATTTTATTTATATTTTTATTTTTATTTTACATTGCATTTTTTTTTTTGTCACTTCCTCAAATAAAATAAAATAAATCCCTAAAAGTTTGCAAACAATACAACCTTAAGGCTCCATTTGGAATCTCCAAAGCACTAAGGAAAGAAAAAATAGAGGAAAATTGTAGAAAAGAAAAACATGAAGAAATTAATTTATATGTTTATTCAAACTCATTTTATTTGTTTTTCTCCATTATGTAAGGACTAAGAAATTTAAAAATATATAAAATTTTGAGAAATTTTAATTATATTTGATTTTCTTTTATATTTTCCATGCATAGCAAAATAATTTTCTTTAGTAATTCTTTTCCTTCCCTAGTACTTTCCAAGTTCCAAATGGAGCTAAGTGTTCAATCAACACATGAGAATTCCTGAACTTAAGGGCCTGTTTGGTTACAGTTTTTTAAAATTGTTTTATGTTCTCAAAAACAACGAGAACAAGGAAAACATGGTGAATATGTTTGGTTCCCAATTTTTCTTTGTTCTAAAAAACACAAAGAACACAGAAAACACAAATTCAAATAACAATAACATTTTTCAGATAACACCAAAATGGTGTTCTATGTGTTTTCGAACATGAACCAAACATGCCCTAATATTCCTTATGTTTGTATGCTTGTGAGCTCAATTTCTAAAGCGCAAAACAAAGCAGTTATTAACATATACTTGGAATATTGCTAATAGATTAGTAGTTGATTGTTAATAAGTTACCTAATCTTATAAAATCAAATCAAATGAAGTGCTACAATTTTTTGGAGAGAGATATATAGTTCATGACTCAAATTTAAGTATACTTATAAATGAAACCTAATAATAATAATTAAATATACTTATAAATTTAAGTATACTTATAAATGAATTGCCAGTCAAGGCCTTATCACTTTCTCTACCTTGTCTTCTTTCTTCATAATCATATTTGGTGAATGCTTCTCCAAAGCTTCCTCTTTGTTGCGGACATCAGTGGATCCACATGGTAGAAAATTGGCAATACTATTGCGCCATATTCCTTTCTACACTCATGATCTTTAGGCTTCGTCCTAAACACCACCTTGAATCGCATAATTTTAACAACAATGGAATATTTTGATTCTTCAATAGCTTTTAGAAGCTCAGGCTGAATCTCTTCTCCTCTCTTAAGTTTGTCGTCTCTGAAAGTTGTAATGCCTCTTCGAATTTGTGACACCCCTATCTCGGGGGTCCCGTTGACAACCCGTCAACCAGCGAAATACTCGTGGATGTCAAGTAACCCGACACCACACCATCGTGTCCCATTTTCAGGGACCCATGATTTAATGAAAATCGACGAGTCTCCTTTGTACGAGGAGCTCTACCCAAAATACAACATGTACAATTACATGGCAACATGGCCTAATATTATACAACGACCACACCAGATCCACACACGAGTAAAAATGGCCACGTAGGGCCTATTTATCCATACTCAAACATATAAGCACATGACTATAAAACCATAGTCCATAAGAGTTTAAATTACCTCACTCTTATACAAATAAATAAAACCCATATATATTTACAAAATATATATCAAAGCCACAATCTGACTTTCTTCTCAATCCCAGCCTCTAGAGGCATATCTGTGGTAGCGTCCTCCCACAGAAATGTGGTCCCCGATGGGGTGAATGGCTGATGAAGTGATAATCTCCTACAAGGGTACCTCCCCACCCTAAGTGCACATGCAATGATCGCACAATCAAACACACATCAAGTGCAACATACATGTCTGCCTGAATGTCTACATGGTCATGAATGAGACTCGACTCACCATGCCCCCATGTAAGACCCTCTGATGAGTGCAAAACTCATCTATGTTTGGGATTCATTTCACATGCTATTTTGTGCATTTTAATATCCATATTCATATGAAATTCATAAAATTTCCTCTAAGCTTTGGTTTTGTAGGATTATTGATGAAAAGCAAGTGATTTGGCAGAAATGAGCAATATATTTCCAAAAGAAGAGTCAATAGGAGTCTCACAGCGCTACTAAAATTAATTTTCTGTACCATCTGGAACAACAAATGGTTCAAAATTCCCTCATAGTTGCATTCTACATTCAAAGATCTTTCAACGAGTACTCCTGCGCCGTCAGAGTTAAAAATGAAGTTATGGCCCGACAAGTTGGAGAAGAAAAAGCGAGGTTCTTTGTCGGAAAGTATGTCGCGACCGGGAGAGTATGTCGCGAGTATGTGTGACGAGGAAATGGCTCATGACAGAAAACTAATGTGCGACCAAGCGCTCAGGGAAACCTAAAAAGGCCCGAAATTGATATTTTGACTAATTTCAAGCCCATTTCACCCTAGGACCATATATATACTTTCGTTTAGGTAAAGAGGTAGGCGGAAGATTGGAGATCCTCTCTCATGGGGTTTCTCTCTCTGGGCACCCATTTTTTCTAGTTTTTCTGATTTGATTATTTTTAGATCGAGAGTAATTTTCAGCGATTTTTATTTTATTGAAGATATTTCGTTCTTGTACATCGAGATTGATTTCACTAATGTTAGGACAAGATTGAAGCTAAAAATCTGGATTTTCTCTCTCTCATGGGTTTTCTCTCTCTAAACTGCCCATTTTTCTTATTTTTTTTCTGCATATTTTTATTTTTAATAGATCTTAAAGTAGTTTTAGAGCAGATTTTTATTTCTATTGAAGAGATTTCGGTCTTGTGCTCGAGATATTCCAATTTGTTCTTTGTTGAGCGAGATTTAAGCTCAAATCCCTAGGTTTTTTCTCTTCTTTCTCTTGATTTCTTTCTTCATTTTCTTACTTTTGTTTGATTAGTGATGATTGGAATCCAGTAATGGAACATTAAACACCCTTTAGGGTTGGGGTTTAATTGTTGAACATTGGTTGCAGGTTCAATTATTTTGTGGGTTTGAATCACCTGAATTTACCCATAATTGAAATGCATTCATATAATGAATTGTTCGAATATTAGTAACTTATACCCAAAAAGGAAATTTATTATCTTTGCTCCTAATTTCCGAGAGCCATCTGAATGACACGGAGATGGAATTCTGAGGAGTAAGGCGATAACTTAGGGGTATATTAGACTAATATCTTGGAACTAATGAACTACGAAAAATTGCTGATGAATCACTAATTTACTCCATGGTGTAAGTTAATTAGATGTATCAATTTGTAGTTGATCGAGAGGTTTCTCCTTAGTCGATGAAAGGATCTTGATCCGTGTTAGCAAGATCTAATCAGGAGATAGAAAATTTTATTTAGATTTGAAGGACGGGATACCAATTACATTGGAGAAACATTATCTGTCTATGAATTCTTCGATCACGAGAAATGGTTGTGAAGTATTGAAAAAGAAAAACAATCAAATCTTAAAGAGTGCCAAATTTTACATGTATCTATTTGGAGCCCATTTATCACGAAAAGAAAGGAATATGGTGTGTTAGATAGTGAAATGTAGTGTATGGAAATCCAAGCTATACTACATTGCTCTTGGACAAATCCGATTCAACTCACAAATGTTGCACTTTCAGGAAATGCAATTGTTTTATAAATAATTATCCCATCCACTAGTGACTCTCTTCATACCTTTTAGAATTAAGTAGTTGTTTATTTGGTAGATTTTAGGATTAGTTTTAAATCAGTTTTTGTTTCAATTAAATTGATTTATTCACATCCTACTTGGTCGCCTAAATAGTGAAGAGCCCTTGTAATCGGGGTGATCAAATTCCAATTAGAGAGAACCTCCAATCCTCGTGGGTACGATATCCGGACTCCTAGAGTCCACTTTATTACTTGTATGACCCGTGCACTTGCGGAAAGGGGTTGAGTGTTGGTAATACTTTTCATTTCAGTTTTTGAGTATACTTACTTTTGTTTCAAATCAGTTTTTGAGTATTTACCACATTCACTCCCTTGGCCATATTTTCACATATACATCAAATTGGTATCTTAACAAATTTTTGGCGCCGTTGCCGGGGATTGGCGCGGTTCACTTTCTCTCATTGGAAGTTGACATTTTAAAGAACGGGTTATTTGCTAATTTAGGCAATTTTATTTTATTTTTATCTTTTTGGTTGTGATTTGTTTCTTAGTTAATTTTTTCTATTAGTATTTTGTAGTTTATTTTTCTTTATTTTTTCTTATTTGTTGGTGCTTATGGAGGGAACATTCAATAGAAGATAGATTTTGCCTCCATAGAGAAGCCAAGCAGACTACTTATTCATCAATTGGACCAAAGAATTCACAATGACTCACTCATGAAACAAAGGAGTATTGCCTTATCAAGGGAGTTCCAAATCCCACACATTTCAAGAGGAAGAAGGTTGTCCCTGACCCAGGGGTGATTTTTATCTACATGGAAGGGAGCAAGAAGATGATTAATCTTCATGAAGCGAAATTTCAGTTTAGATGCCTTCAAGTCAACACTAGTGCTAGATTGAAAAATGTAAGAAGCTCAAATAGGACACTTGGTCCGAGCATTCAGGAAAATTCTCTAGGACCTCTCTAGTAGCAACTTTCTTAAAATCGATGAATGCGTGATGCTCCTTTGAGCGTGTGCAGAAATTTCCCTATCTTTGAAATATGTGGAAGAGAAGGTAGAAATGAGCTGGAAGTGAGAACAAGGCACTCTAAACAACTTAGATGATGAAGAGTCATTATTGGATAAGTGAGAATTTGGAAAGTAAGTCAGTAATGGCTATTGAAAACATTTTGGTGAAGATTGACATTTACCTTCCCCATGGATTTTGTGACTTGGGGCATTGAAGGGGATCTACAAAATTCTCATACTAGAAAACCTTCTTTCTCAAACCAAGCATGGATTGACATCAACAGGGAGCACACCTTGTGATGGTGAGGGAGAAAACAAGTTCAAATCTTCCCACCAACCATTACCTTTGATGGAGTAAGAAAGAGTCATGTGCAGAAAATTCTGCAGCTTGCTTCAATCAAAGGGGCACATGTTTGAACAGTCCCCTTAAGCATAAATGTGTTTACATCTACTTCACATAGAAGTACATTTTGAGAAGAAACAATGGCTGAACCACCAACCATAATTAAAGGGATTTTGAGTTTATTTCTCTATTCAAAATCTGAAAGAAAACATCCTTAGGCTGAATGGTTATGAAGAGAGGAAGTGCTTTCCAGAGATGAATGATTGGTCAAATGGAAGCACTAGTACTTTTCCTATGAGTCTAATTTGGACTCTAAAAACGGAGCGACTTCTTGGGAGGCACAGCCTAGCGGCTAAGTAATAAGAGTTCTATCCATTCTCTTTTCTTTTCTATTTTTAGTTATTTTATTTATTTGCTGTTATTTTTCTTTGTTGGGGATGAAAATTCAGCGATTATTTTAACTTGTTGTTAGTGTTTTGAGAATAAGATAAGTTTGAAGCTCAACATGTTGTCATGACTAGTTTTGTGAAGCGAAAATGAAGTTGGAAAGTGGTTGATGTAATTATAGTAGCGAAGTGTGAAAAAAAATGGAGTGGAGTTGTTCATCAAATTTCAGGTTTTTGAGATGAAAAGAACCAAATTGAACTGAAATATAAATTTGGAAGGTTCATGATCATGCTTGAAGAGAATTGAAGACAAGAGATGAGTTTAAGCATGAATGAAAGCATTAAGGGTTGCTATTGGAGGAATTTTGAGAGAATATATAAGCATGAAGGACTTTTGAAGGATAACAAGTGATATGGGCAAGAGACAAAGCAAGGAGAACCTAAGGAGTCAAGAAATCATCACACTGGACAGCATTGAACATTCTGATTTTTCTGTATTGATTGAGGCTCAAAATGGTTCCCCTCAGCCCATGATCACATTCTACATTGAAAGAGATTTCCAATGAGTCCTTACACGTTCAATTTCGAGCTAAAATGAAAGAGATGTGTATAACAAGTTGGATAAAAACAGGGGTGCTGAGCAGAATTTCTGACGTGACCAACTTTGATCCTGAACAGAAGCTTTTTAACCACTGTAAAACCCATTTTCTTCTTCCTACTTTATACTCTATCTTGCCCATACTCTTTCCCTCAACATATGGCTTCCTAGCACTTTCAAATTCTTCTCCATCCACTCAAATCTAAATCACATTCCTCCCCAATCCATCTTTATCATCTTCAAGCTTCAAAACCCATCACAAACCCACAAACTTACCTTTATTTGAACCCAATTTTCTATCCATCATTCCAAGCATCAAGAGGAGTTACAATGGAAGAAAATTTTGTAGTAGTTGTTTTGTTTGGTTCACGGATCATTGTTGATTGTGGAGTGATTTGCATGTATTGAAGGAGGTTTTGAAGAATCAAACTCACTCATTTAAGTGAAGAGAGTTGATACACACCAAGTGTTTGAGAAAATGCTAAAGCCACTTTCATGGCTCAAAGAAACAAGGTGTATCAAAGGGTGAGTACACCAATGTCAATGTCTGAAAATCATCAGGTTCTATTCCGTGGCCAAGACTACAAAGGGAGTTCACTTCCCGCTCTCTTTATTGCCCTTTTTACTTTATTGGCTTCCTTTTGCTCATTTGCTAGACATTTAGGACAATGTTCATCTCAAAGTTTAGGGGTGTTTAATTTTTTGTTAGTTTATCATATGCACCCCCACATGTTGCAGAAATGACAACTTTGAAGATGAAATTTCTGGTGCTTTTACGGATAATGACTTTGTTTGATGCTTCTAACTTACATCTTAGTTTGGTATATTTTTAGTTAGAGTTTATTAAGGTTAATTGAGTTTTGCTTGGAGTTGTTGTGATGTCAATAAGGACCATAAATGAACCCTTGGCATATGGACAATATTAGAGATAATAGGACTTAATGCTTAATGAGTTATCTCTTTAATAGGTTATTTAGTCATTGGTTTCTCAAAATCCATGCACGTGGTCACTAAGTACCCTTGAAAAGCAGTTTTTGCTTAGGTTAAAGAAGGTTTATGAGAATCCATCTAATTTTGATCTCCATAGGTTCTAGAACTTGTTCTATTATTGCTTGAGGCGAAATCCTAGGCAACACAACAATTGAGAAATGATATGGGCCATCCTTGGAAAGATTGTGCCTTTCAAGCTAACCCTATTAATATGCATATGCATATTCCTCTAGTACCAAGATGTTGAGCCTTAAGAGCCAAAATTACATTTTATAAAAAAAACCAAGTTTGAAATATGTATTCCTATACATCACTATCCACTCAATAAAGAACCAAACTCACCCATAACTTTGAGGATTTGAACATAGTGAAGAAATGTGGTGAGGAGCAAGTTTAGGGAGTTATCTTTCCATAGGAAAAATAACTCCAAATTAGTTGAAATGAGTTAAGTTGAAAATCAAAAGAGGTTGTCGAAAAAAATAAAAAATAAAAATAAAAACAGAAAAATATCAAGTGTAAAGAAGCAAAAACAATAAAAGTCAAGGAAGGTGAGTCTGGCCTCGTAGCCTTCCTTCCCTAGAGCAAATGGAAATCCTAAGAGTGTCTCAGCACAATACCCTAAGGCCAATTGGTCGGGGCTATTGATTTAAAGCTCGCTAAGGAGTTGGTATAGAAAGCTTAAGGGGTTTTGACATTTACACCACTCTAGCCAACCTTGTCTTAAAGAAAAGGCTTCTTGGTGTTTGTTGAAAGAATGCAGATTTGTCACGAAAAGTGATATGAGAGTATGGAAGGATGCACCTAAGCAGATTTTGGGGTGTTTGAGAATTTATACAACTATCTTGATGGTAAGAATCATGATGGAGTAGGAGGCATCAGTACAGAAAAATATGTATGTTTGGGTAAGTTTTGGCCTAAAATGACTACTCCAGCTACCCACTTACCCAAGCCTTACATTTACAAACTTATAAGACCTACTCCGAATGCTTGGAATTGTGTGTGCCACATTAGTAGGTGATAAGAACAACAAGCCCTATGGAACCTAAATAAATTGCTCTTGGAGACCGTACTTATCTCAATTCTCATAAACTCATCTAGCTTGCAATTATTTGGATAGGGAGGAGCCACACACACACACTAGTGAGAACATGATCTAAATTTGTCTATTATGAGATTAATTCATAATAAAATGAATAAGTGAGTCATATTCTCTATATTCCTTGTAAGGAGTAATTCTTGAGACACATATCACATACCCTTGCAAAGCAATTACTCAGTTTGGTTAAATAAAAGATTGAAATGAACTCTTCTCTTCCATTGCTTGGAGACTGACAACCTTTTCTTTGCTTGAGGACAAGCAAACTTCAAGTTAGGGTGTTTGATGAGTGCAAAACTCATCTATGTTTTGAGTTCATTTCACATGCTATGTTGTGCATTTAATATCCATATTCATGTAAAACTCATAAAATTTCCTCTAAACTTGGTTTTGTAGGATTATTGATGAGAAAAGCGATTGATTTGTCAAGAAATAGGCAATATATTTCCAAAAGAAGGAGTCAATAGAGTCTCACGTGCTCTTGGGAAGATTAATTTTTCTGTACCATCTGGAACAACAAATGGTTCAAATTCCCTCATGGTTGCATTCTACATTCAAAGATCTTTCCAACGAGTACTCACACGCCCAAATCCGAGTTAAAATGAAGAAGTTATGGCCCCGACAAGTTGGAGAGAAAAGCAGTTCTTTGTCGGGAAGAGTATGTCGCGGTGGGAAGTATGTCGCGAGTATGTCATGACGAGAAATGGTGTCATGACGAAAACTGTGTCGCGACCAGAAACCTAAAAAAGACCGAAAATTGATATTTTGACCTAATTTCAAGCCCATTTCACCCTAGGACCATATATGCTCGTTTTTTTGGGGTAAAAGAGGCAGGCGGAAGATTGGAGATCCTCTCTCATGGGGTTCTCTCTCTAGGCGCCCATTTTTCAGTTTTTCTGATTTTGATTATTTTTAGATCGAGTAATTTTTTGTGATTTTATTTCACTGTATGAGATATTTCGGTGTTGTACGTAGGAGATTGATTTCACTGTATTCGGACAAAGATTGAAGCTAAAAATGCAGTTTTCTCTCTCATGGGTTTCTCTCTAAATGCATTCTTAGTTTTTATGCATATTTTATTTTAATAGATCTTAAAGTAGTTTTAGAGCAGATTTTTATTTCTATTGAAGAGAGATTTAGGTCTTTGTACTCCGGATATTCAATTTATTTCTTGTTGAGCGAATTTAAGTAAATCTGGGTTTTCTCTTCTTTCTCTTGATTTCTTTCTTCATTTTCTTACTTTTGTTTGATTAGTGATGATTAGAATCAGTAATGGAACATTAAACACCCTCACAGGAGTTGGGGTTTAAGGTATTGAACATTCAGATTTGGAGTTTTCAATTATTTTAATGAGTTTGAATCTGAATTTATATAATTGAGTGCATTCATATAATGAATTCGGAATATTGTAACATACCCAAAAGAATTTTAATATCTTTGCTCTAATTTCCAGGAAGGCCATGCGAATGACACGAGATGGAGATTCACGAGAAGTAAAGACGGTAACTTAGGGTATGTTAGACTAATATCTTGGAACTAATGAACTGCGAAAAATTACTTTGATAAGATTCACTTTAATTTTACTCATATGTGGTGTGAGGATTAATTAGATGATGTATCGAGGCCCAGTTGTTGTCGAGGTTTCTCCTTCCGATGCGTGAAGGGATATCTTGATCCCGTGATGCGAGGAATACAATCAAAGGAGGACCTAGAAAATTTTATTCTGGTTGGGCGAGATTCAAGTACATTGACTTGTTAAGTATATCTTATCTATATGGGGGCGAAATTCTTGATCTGAGTGGTTATGTGGAGAGTATTGAAGAATCAGAGAACAATCTTCAGAGGTGCCCAATTTTACACAAGTAACTATTTATTCAGAACCCATTTGTCTGAAAAGGAATATGATTGATATATTTGAAGATAATTGGAGAGAGATGCTTGATGGCATAAAAATCCAAACTATACTAGTGTACTCTTGGACATCCCAACATTCAAGCTAAATATTTAAAAACTTTCAAAGGGAAGGCGTACAAACTTCTGTTTTTGTAAATAATTATCCCCGTCACCTACGTGACTATTCATATACCTTTTAAATTAAATGATTGTTTTATTTACGGTAGATTTACAGGGTTAGTTTTTAACAATAGTTTTGAACTGGTTGGCGAATTGATTTTGTTCTTTGCATTACTATGAAAAATTCGCCTAAATAGTGAAGAGCCCTTTGTGTAATCGGGGTGATCAAGGGTTAGTCTAGAGAACCTCAGTGTCCTAGGTAGATCCCACATAGACATCAATAGGACTCTGGTGTTTCATTACTTGTATGATGGCCCGGGTGCATCTGGGGGATCAGAGATTCTGTGATAATACATTCTGTTCGGAGTTACCAGTCGTCTTACTTTAAATTTCAGACTCTAAATGATTGATGTTACCACATTTATACTTTTGACCATATTTTCACATATAAATGGGGTGGTCCGATCTTCCTAGTGGTGAGCTCCATAAACCTCAGCGCTGCATCTCGTTGAGTAATATCTCCCGAGTCACAACTTCGACATATACATATGCGCGCTACGAAGCTGGGCTGTGCGTCGTGAGCATTAAGCAATGACTACATATATGGGCATGTTCACCAGGCTCACGGTACGACGCGAGCGCAATGAGGCGACCCGATCACGGTCGATACGGGCTGTGCAGCCTAAGGTCTATGTCACGTATTGATAAACATGTGGTGTGGCCACGTCTTTCTTTGACGCGAGAGCTGGATGATCACCTGCGGTCTCTTACGCCGTGTTCGCGAACTTTTATTGGTTGATCACGCCTGTGCGGGTCTCTTACACATTTTTACAGAAGGCTTTTTCACTAAAGGGTTAATTCTTATGTTTGCCCGACACACATTGATACATTTCTTTTTATGTTTAAACCATGAGACATTTATTGAATGTCTGCGATAGAAGCTCACTACCCATTCATGTCAAAGCGATGATGAATGACCATATCACGGCTGCACACCGACCTTGTTGATGTCCTGTGCATAACTGCAATCGCGCCGGCGTATGTCATTTGAAATTCTACCATGTTACATCTTATGTGGTGCACCGCGCATGGAACGTTACAATCAACTGTTAGCGTAATCGATATAAGCCACAGCATATCAATGCAGCATATAAGGTTCCATACGACTTTCATGCGTGATCTTTATAGATCGTAGTATCATGTGCATATTGGCGAACTCATCAATACAGCGACTAAACGAAAATGTGTCATGTGTTCGCCAGAGCTGTAACTCAAGGCGAATTCTTTAATGGCAGCCTGAACATGCCATGCAATGGCCATGCTAAGCAGACAAACTACATCACGACCTGTTGGACCAAGCAGCTACATAATTGGAACAAAACATAGATTTTCAGCAAGGTTTTGGACACCCACTACCTTCCACAGGCACATGGAAATAATCTTGACTGCAAATGAGGCTTTCCATGAAGTGTAAGGAACACCCAAGCAGTTAGGACCAGAAGATGAAGAATTAGTCAGAAGTTGGAGCAAACAAGAAGCAGAAATGACGCAATGGCCACCACACCTTGTTGGTGCAAAACACACGACTTTTGGCAAGGTTGTGGATACCAGTACCCTCCACAGACGCTGTTTACCCAGGTTCTTTACTTGGCGGAAACTTTCATGGAGTCCAAGAACACGACTTGAAGTTGGACAAAGAGGTGTGGCCTTTTCGTTCAAAAGCGTTGGTTGCCACTATGCACAGCGACGATGCGCGATACGTTCAGGGTTAGCAATGTGATTTGACGCGGTTCTTTGTACTCATTTGAAGATACGGTTCTTGAAGTTCTTCTCCAGCTGGAATGCACCATACTATCGGATCCTTGAACTCAAGATATACTTTAAATAACTAGGGACACTGAGTTTTCAAACATAACCGAAACTTTCTAAGCTTATAGCTCCCCTTTGAATGTATTTCACACGAGTCGAAAGGGAGTGTTTCCCCGGATGAACCTGTTCAAGGAAATATGCACTTCTTTACTCATGTCTATTTTAGACAACAATTAGAATCACTCAGACTAGATGGTGATGAAAGCTGAGTTATGACCCAAGCTTCGATCCGCAGGGTCTCAAAAGCGAAACGGGAAAATTGCACGAACATAGCTCTCCACTTTGAATGCAAGGCATTTAAAGTCCAAAGGGGTAGGAATTTGGACAGAGCACATTTCAGGAGATATCATATCACTCTGGAAGATCTAGTATATTCAGAAATTAGAATCACTCAAATCGGATAAGGGACTGGAAAGGGTAATGAAAACAAAAAACACGGAGTCTCATGGTGGAGGAAGAAGCTAGACGGCATTCTCCACTTTGACTTTACATGCACTTAGATATAAATTAATAAGTGGGATAAAAACCCTACCTCAATTAGCGTGATTTCCCGGGACACGCGCTGTTTCACGTGAAAACCCGGGGACAGGGCCTTTGGTGAAATCTTGTGATTAGGTACCACACGCGTGGCTCTCGTTGCGATAGGCGGCTTTAATAAACTTGCCAAAGTTCAAGCTGAGTAAAACCATTGAAATAGCCAGGAAGGAAGCATTCTCTTCCTGCTACCTCTCTCTCTTCATGGTTTGGGGTATAGACCAAATTGTAAGTTCTTTCTTGATTTTAAGATATTTCACTTGATATTTATACATGAGACAAACCATCATACCACGTGTCCTCTTCCCCGATCGGATTTTAAGCCCGAGAAACAATTTATTTCGATCTGATTTCGAGTTCATATCTTAATGAATTCTTTAAATATTGTGATGTTCAGTTTTCTAAAAATCTCGTTTTGGTCCACTTGGCGCCGTCGTCTCGAGTCGGTAAAACACATTGTGTGCTCGGGATTCCCAGCGAAATTCTCTTAGGTGGGCCCAGATTTCACGTGAGAGCGATTCAACGGTGAGTCGGATTTGATGTGGGGATACGGGAAGAATTCAGGAAAAATTGTCATTTACTTCCTAGCAAAATTCAATTTCCTAGGTTTTTCACGGTCTTACATAATTAACTTCCCAGTATAGAGGTGATTGGTGAAATTGTGGCGGTGTCTTCCATACTGAAGCTGTTGAAGGACCGTCTGTTAAAGGCATCTACGCGCTGGAAGAAGAAGGATTGTTTGCCATTTGAGCGCTTGTGGAAGCCATTACGGCGGCGCATTTAATACAATCTTCGATTGGTCATGCATTGGCGGAGAAAGAAAAAGATGATTATGATATTAATGCTGGTGAGAAAGAAAATGGTAAAATTAGGCTGTTGAGGAAGGTGATCACTCTAGGAATTAAACAAAGAACCTTTTCCACTGTGCGTTCATACTGACACGCCTTTGGCTTAACGGCATTCATTCATATAGGCTCCCCATTTATGTTATCTTTATCTTTTCAAATTGAACCGCGATCATTGTATGCGACTGTTTCTTTGATATTACGACTTAATGGATCCTTATTAACCAATAATATATCAAATGATTTTAAAAATTACATCACAATTTGGAAGGGAAAATAAGGAATGAAAACTCAAAAAACAAAGTCTTTGGGGGTGTCGGTGAAACTATTCTTTGTTGAAAAATTGTGGATGTTAGGGATATGACAATTTTTACCACTAGTTGATTTTTTTAGTTTTTGTTTTTCTAAGCATAGAAAACATAAAACACTAAATTGAATAACAGGAGTTTAGGTCCACCATTCCTAACTGGTGTGTTAAGAGTGCTCAATATTTCAAAGATAGGGCATTGGGAGGAGAGGGATCAGAGTTTGAGTCACGGTGAAAGCGGTTTCCTGCACATTATAATTAAAGTGTTTATATGTAAAAAACGTACCAGTTTTCAAAAACATCGAAATGATGTTCTCTGTGTTTTCAAAAATATGAATCAACAAGGCGTCATAACATTTGCTTTAGTTTTTCTTGAAAACAAATGACAAACCATAAGTTGATTTTAGGTTTAAGCCATAAGGTGTTATCCAAAAACGAGATCCATGTACTTTGAGAGAACATTTAAGTCATACCACTACAATCCCCATTCGTCCAGGGATGGCGGACCCGCGAGGGTGAAGCTTTAACAAAGTTGTATTCCCGAGGCTTGAACTGGAGACTTACGGTTAGAAGTTAAGAAGATACTGACAAATGCCTATATGTTTTTGTATAAAGGTATGTGTTTAAAGTTAGTAAGGTATGAAAGGACCGGGTCAAGAATGCGCAGTAGGTAGTGTTGGGAGTGGAGACTTTTAGAAAACAATGAAGAAAAGAGCCGCAAATAATTTAACAACTGTATTTTTTTCTTATGATTGTACTGGCATTTTTATTTTACTTTGTTGCCTTCACGAGAATAATTGGTTGTCTACCATTATTGTAAGATCATTTGAAGTTTTGGGAGAAAAGGAATGTGGTCATTTCGATGTCCGGGCATTTTCTAGATCTCGGATGATGAAACGACACGCATATGCGTTTGAATGTCCGATCACAGCTACGTCGGTACTAAACGTCAGACCAAACCACGATGAAAATTGCGTTTCAAAGGCGGGATTAGGTGCGTTGAAACGGTTGAAGGCATATGATGGCGGCGAAAAAGATGCTTGCACCTGCATGTACTCTTGTGACATGTTGCAGATTAGAAGGAGAAATGGTTGGCTGCAGATAGTGCCAAGTGTCAAAGGAATGTCTAGAAGAAGGGACATGATGGAAATTCATGGAATTGTTAATGAGAAAAAGACAAAAGATGAAGAGCTTGATGTTCATCTTCTTCCAAATGAGACCAAAAACGTCTGAGAGGGGCCTTGAAAGCATGATCTCGATAACTAGGTTTTGTGATTTTTAAGAGAGAGAGGCTTTGCCTTCTACAGGATTCCGGCAGATGGGAGGCGGAAGGAACCATGTGGGTTTCTTCGAGCCTTGAAAACGAAAGTAGTTCATATCTGAAGCGAAGGAGCTTTCG
This sequence comes from Tetrastigma voinierianum, assembly GCA_016808115.1. Lineage (NCBI taxonomy): Eukaryota > Viridiplantae > Streptophyta > Magnoliopsida > Vitales > Vitaceae > Tetrastigma > Tetrastigma voinierianum. The sequence goes on from JAEQBH010002898.1 coordinate 190,836, forward strand.
TGTGGTACACCAGTGGGGTTTTCTCTCTACCCAATTTGCCTTTTCCATTTGAAATGTTTTTGAATATGCTTGGAAGTTGTTTGGTAGTGAGTGGCCGTTTGATCGATCAACTAGCTTGGGTGTTGTCAGCAGAATTTTGAGCCTTTATTTTAGATGATCCAGGCCCCATTTGAAACGTAATATTTATACAATATTATATGTTTTGGTATCTGTATGGTCGAAATGGCCATTGATATGGGTTTCAAAAGTGGAACGTGTTTGCCAGTGGAAGTGTTTGCCACTGTGGGCGAAACCCTTGCTACTGTTTGAGCTGATGCGCGCTGGAGTGATCTGGATTTTATATGAGATGGTTAACGTCCATGTGTTGCCAATGCATGAAATTATTTGAGTCAAATGACTTGAGTTGTGTGAAGTGTGGAGTTGTGCAGCAGCAATGTGTTAACAATATGCCACAATTATATAAAGCATAATTATTGTTGTGGCAGGCTAAGGCTGGAAATGGAGTGTGATCTTCAGAGTAATTTGAGTGTTGGTTGATCAAAATTGAATAACTGTGGTATGAGTGCTAATTTGTGAGAACATATGTATATTCTATAATTGTTGGTATATGTTGTGTTGAAATGGCATGTGCGTTACAACATCTTATTTGAACATTAACTGAAATTAAGTGTGAGTCGTGACATGAAAGAAAAAGAAAAGCAATTTGGTTGCGAAAGGAACAATGGATGATTTTTCACGATAATGGTGTTGGGGATGTTAACAGTGCATGCCGGGCCATGAATTGTTTAGGAAGGTTCTCCAACAGAGGGAGTCGCCTCGGTGATCCAATGCTTTCTGAAGTCGGTGGTGTGTTTCGAGAACGATAAGTTTTGTTTTGTAGCAGTGTTTTCTCGCATAAAAGCAAGCGAGTGTGAGGGTGTAGGTGAGGCTGAGGACATGGGATTGGAGCTGTAGACATTCAAGTAGGTCCGTATTTTGCTGAGTGTGTGTGTTTGCATTGAATCATTGCCAGCATGCACTTGGAGTGGGAAGCAACCACGTTTAGGGGCCAATTCCTGCTGCGGGCGGGCCAGCTCTATGTCAGGGAGCTCGTGCTTCCCGGTATTACGAGGCGTTAGAGGCAGACTCATTTTAGAGGCGATTTTAAGAAGACAGGGTTATTGGCTTTGATGGTTTTGGTATAACATGTATTGGGGTAATTTGTATGTGTTTGTATTAAAACAATGGCAATAACTCTTAAACTATTGGAATATAGTTGGGTGTGTTACGATGGTAGTGTTGTATGGGCCCCAGTGGCCAATTTTTCTGGGGATGGGTTCTGTGATCTCACGGGGGCATTATAGATTTCAGCGCGGGTTGACAAGGTTATCAGCGGACACTAGGTTTTGGGCGTCACAATTATTGAAATTTGGGGTTGGCTCGGTGTGGTTTCAAAGAAGGGGAGGGGTTTGCGGACGAGAAAAGAAGAAAGAGAGAAAGAAAGAGAGGAGGAGGAGGAGGAGACGAAAGAGGAAGTGGATTCACTTGGGTGTCAGTCATCTTAAGAGGAGAGAGTATCGGACCCGCTGGTGCCATGTCAGTACTTATGAGGGTTAATAACGACTATAATTAGTTGAGCATATGGCAAGATCGACTCTAACTTGAGGAATCAATTAAGGATATGGATGCAAAGGTGAGTACTAATTGAGGTGAAAAAGTGCAGAGGAGCTAGTTGCACTGTGAAGCTAGAAGAGTTAGTTACACTTTAATTTACCACGTATTTAGAGCCGGCTTTCGGACCTTTTTGGTTGAGAAGGAAGTGAGAGATAAGTCAGTTGGCTTTAATCACGGCTTTGGTTTGTTTTGGGACTGTGAGAGGCTTCTCCGTAGACATACAGTTTAAAACATGAGCTCAAGGCTCAGGGATTATGACAGTTAAAAAAAAGGATATTAAATGAGGTTGTTCAGAATTGAAACATTTCAGATGGACTTATTACCAAGCCAATTATTGAGTTTTAAGAAAAAGTGTTTTGAAGAAAGATTGAACTTTAATCAGTTTTGGGCCAATGGTGTTGACAAAGTATAGTTGACTTTGGGCTGGACCTATTATGGTTTTGAAAAACTTTGATGCCTGTCTATCTCTTGCCTCATCTCTCTATATATATGCTGTTACTCTCTCTTTGCTCTCCAGCTGTTTTAAAAATATTTTACATATTGAATTGAAATAAAGGAATAAGCAATCGTCTCTAAGGCTTGGGTGTTAGGTTTGAAAAATAAACTCAGTTACGAGACTTTTGAGCTGGTAACAGAGGCGAGTATCAAGTATCCAGGCTTTGCAAATTTTTTGGGTGTTATTTGATTAGTTGAGCGATTAATTCGTTTGGAAATTTTTCAAGTGCATTGGTGGGTTCAAGGTAATGTGAAAAGTCTTCATGAATTGGCCACTTTCTTATTTTTCATCAATAGGCGAAAGACGAGATTGGTACTCAACTCAACTCAGTTTTGTTAAGACTGACGTAAACGAGATCTTTGGACTATGATTAATTTGCTCTGAGTTTTCTTTGCTTTGACTGTATTTTTCAATATATATATTTTAATATATTATATACATATGTATATATATATATATATATATGTATATATATATATATATATAGTGCCCCAGATGTTACGACTGTCGAGGTTGTAATGCTGTTAATTTATGACCTTATTTCGACCAGTGAAGAAGTTTGTTTGTCGTTTAAGTGGATCAGTATGGGCACGCTCATGGCCAAGAATCATGTGTTCTTGTTATCTTTCTCCGTTTTTAATCATCATTGTTGTGGTTTGCCATGAGGGTATTTATACCTTGATAATCTGCATCTGAGGGCATGTCACGCCTCAACCCGTTATTTCACCCCAACAAAGAAGATATGTGTGGCGATGTCCCGATTGCTCCCTCCGACACTTGCTCACCCTTTTCACTCTCAATATGAACATACCATGACCATTATATATACCATATATATATATATAATAACTGCTGCTCTTATATATATATATAAGAAAGGGAGAATGATTCTAGAAACCATTATATTTAAAAATATATATTTTTGAAAATTTTATTTTTGCTAGTCTTTCCAATGATGGGCTATTTTGCAGAAGTGTGTTGGTCGTCAAGATAATGTGTTTGAGCATAACTGGCACTACAAAAGAAGTGTGAGAGTTGGGCTGAGGCTGTCAAATGAAAGTGAGTCTCTGAAACACTGCAAAGAGACCAGGGAACAATCAATGGAAGAAGCTTGGCCAAGAAGAACTACGGAATTTTTGCTTTACTACTATGGGAATAAAGACATAAAAGCGGTCCTGGCAGAAAATGAAAGATGAAAGGAATAACGGATTTGAGAAACATGCCACTCTCAAATGCAGGGAATATTTTCAGGAAGGAATAACATAATGAAAAAGGACGAATACCACACACACTGATCCACACCCCACCTTTTATTTGTCCTAGCCTTTTAACTAAGTATTTGGGCCTTGTTTTGGCTCTCTTACCACGGCCCTAGGATAGCAATTTCTCATTCTGTCAAATTTGTACGCAGACTCAATTCAATACATTCTTGGAGTGGTGACATCAGCTCCCAGATCAGAGATCATTACAGTTAGACTTGCATTTTTCCATCTTGTAAAGATATCAATTACTACAGGTTGGCTTGTCAGCAAATGGCCACTCATTTTGCTTTACTTTAAATTTTGTTATTTGTTATTAGGGGGTCGAAGTCCTTTCATGGTTATTAACTTTTCCATTTTCTCAATCAATGACGTAAATGCCCTAATTGTTGAAGACTGATAGGAGTTTTCAAGGGCTAATTACGAGCCGAACACCTCTGGCTTTGTATAATACGTTAATGCACGAGCTGAGTTGCAGGCCAAACATACGAAGATTGCACGGAAAGTGGATCGGGGATGACTCTTACCAGGTCTAGTCTTGTTCTACAAACGTTTGTAAATAATCCCTGTTTCCAAGAAACATCGCATCTTGTCCGTCAACTAAAGGTATCCTTCAGGGTAAATCGTTTTAAATTGTCACAGATGTTTTTAGATTGATTCTATGGTGTGTAATAAATATTTAACATAAACCAAAAAACCAGAGTAGGAACACTTACCTTTAAAGTTTATCTTTAACATGATAATATGATAGTGCAGGCAAGGATCCACTAGAACAAGTTATTTAATAAGGAGCTGTATAATATATTAAAATAAAAATACATTTTATCAAACAAATTAATTAAATAAATATGATTTAAATCTCATCATGCTGAAGGATCATTTATAAATTATTAACTGCACAGTTAAAAAGTTTAAACATTTTTTTGCATATACTTCTATCACATTTTTTGATAGAGATGAAATGAAATATAGATATCCCACATACACCTAAACGTGTTTTGACGTGATTTACCATTTGAGTGAAGGTAATTATAAGTTAAACAGGAGACCAATTCAGTAATTTGCTACCCAAAGTATAAACTTTGTGTTAAATAGTTAATATATTTGGGAGTGTTTTGTGACAGCTGACAGAAAACGATCACCTAGGAAAGGATTGTTAATGTTGGAAACTAAAGGATTGAAAAAAAATATAACACAAAAATAAGAAGGCAAGATTTTAACTGGATTAATAAGGATTAGAGCGAGATTATTGCTGGTGAGTTTGTGAAAAAGATGAGTTATGGCAAACCCGGGATCTATGCATTTTTTGAGACTCTGAGTTGGCACCTTAGGATCTGAAACTTGTATGATAGGATCGGGCATCTTGACTTTTATATGACTGCATTTAATTAATACCAATTCATGCGGCTTTGCCTTCTAAATTAGTATGTACTTGTAGATTGAGGTATATTCTAAGTTCATTCAAATTAAACTTAATAAAGCATGGTGACTTTTGAGGAAAGGCACCTAAATGGACTCACGAGGGAAAGAAGTGAACAATGCGATGTTTTTGTGATGTGGGCCGTCTTCTGTTTGGGTATTTCATGCCGCCTTTGTACACGGGACTTGAGCTTGGGCATATGGAAGGAATCCTGACTTTTCACTTTGAAGGTTTGTCACCACATGGATAAGTGGGTGGTCTCGGCAGGGCAGCAGTGGTTCACTCTTTGATCGATACTGGGTTGAAATGGCGGAGTTTGAGGACATATAATACATCGTGTTGGATAGATGTGCGACTTTATGGTGTGGGCGCATTAAGCGCACAGCTTGCTGAATCTTCACGGGACTCACGAATACTACTACGGGTTCCTGGCTCGATATAGCATGATAATCAAATATCGGACTTTAATTTGATCCCCATGTGATGCTCTTTCAATCCGCTGGCATCGCAGCGAGAGATCGTTGTATTGAATTCATGAAACTATCATCATCATTATTGTTGTGTGAGCGACATGCCATCAAGTGGAAGAGATGGAGAATAAAGCATAAAATCAGAAGGTGTCATGCTAACTGCTTTTCTCTGAAACTCTATACTTTCTTCATGTCCCACTCTGCCAGAATTTACCCCACTCTGTTGTCCCTTTTCCCAAAGGCTCAATATGATTTGTGTAGGCTGAAGCGTGGAAAAGATTACAGATTGCATCTAAGATTACGCATAAAGTAACACATGGGGATCTCTATGTAAATCTATCCCCAACGTCAGCTAGGTAGCCGGTGGGTGGGATCAAGGCTATGAGACCCAGTATCGCCTACTAAAACCTCCACAAAAATCTGATAATCGAAAGCGTGGAGGAGCTTTGGCGTGTTGAGTGAAACGGGACCGATGATGCGCACCTTGCCAACTTTCTGTTTGCTAGAATTAAGAGGAGCCATATATATGTAGAATTCAGTACCTCGATTTTGGTACGAGTTGGTGAGGAGAGAACATCAAAGTAGATGTGTTAGATGCTTCGTTAACATTTTGACATGGAGCGACCATGCTTGTATGGTTCTTGTGTCTCTGATGGGGTGGGAATTTCTTGAATAAAACAGTAGTTTGCCAAAGGTTATCTCACGACATCAAGGCTGAATGATGCAATAGGTATCGACAAATGTTGTTTTTGGCTTTGAATCTAAAATTGTGCCGGTGAAGATAGGCACTACAAATCACTACGGATTGCTTCCTTCCATCGGATTGGCGAAGGTACAGATTACGAGTTCTCCCCAGCGACATTGAGCCGGAGCGTGGATGAGACCCTGGCCCAGGAAGCTTTGAGCTGGAGTTACAGAGCTGCAGGGGCGGGATGTCAGTAGATGCATGAAATCCTGTAGTTGTCTAGGAGGATGTTAAAGGATTAACTTTACCTGAGTTGAGTGATTCCGTATTTACAAGAGGTTTTTAAGAATGTCAGAGGCCGATGATGGCGACTACGTAAGTAACCATTCAACGCTAAAGATACCGCTTCTTTCCCATATCAACCATTACGGAAAAACTCCCACATTTGACAATCATTGAGAGAGAGATCACGGGGTTCAGCTTATAATCTTTGCTTGGAAGACACTTCAAGTTTTTGGGTTTTGTTTAACTGGAAACAATAAATGATCCCGCGCAGAAAACGCGCTGGCACTCATGAATGATCACTGAATCTGAAGCACCTGGTTTGCGAAACATGACCATTGAAGGAGGAAGAAGCCCCAAAAGAGCACTCGAGCAACGTCTTTGTTGTGAGTTCCTAATAGCGATATATCTAAATATGATAACTTTTGGAAGGGCTTTGACTTTGTGGGATCTACGAAATTCTATAAACTTTACGGCGAACATCTGAAAAGATAAAACCGCAAAGAGGATGACGGAGACCAATCTTTTGCTTAGTAGTTCTTCGATTAAGATCTTTCCAAGATTAGCTCCTCAGTGTGTTTCGTTGCATGAAATGCCCCAAGCAAACCTCGCTATTAACATTAACTAGATTAAATCTACCAATGTTTGGCATGGCTTGATAATTTTTTGAAGAACGTTGGTTTGGCGAGTTGCCGCATCAGAAGAACTTCAATTCAATAGGCATTGATAAGATGATCATTTTCGCTAAAAACAAAAACATCCATTGACTTTGAAAGGACTGGTGCAAAGGAAATGTAGAAAAATTTTTAAAAGTTGGTGATATGCCATATATGGCTTTTGAAGTTCTTTCATGTTCTTCCGGAAAACTGGAAGTTGATTACAACAAGGGTTGGCACCTGTTAAAAGATTGATGGCAAAGACTCATTCCTGATGATTATCACCTTTGATGAAAAGTCAAGTCATTAGGAAGAGTCATTTTATACTCGATCACCATAACTAAAGAATGGACAGTAATCTGTTCTTGTCTTGATGAACACTTGCACTTCCCATAGACAAACATTCACGTGATGACTGCATATTTTTTTGATGTTGACGGATCGGTGTATGGTTTCTGACGTTTTACCGCATCTGACGTAACAAGGATGAGGATCGTTAAAAAATAAAAAATTTAAAAACAAAATAAAAACAAAGAGTTTATATAAGTTATTAAATGTAATTACGAATTCTCACCTCTCACTTTATAAATGCATGATATTATATAATAATATCAACATTCTGATCTACTCTTTATGTTTGGGATCTTAGGATGTTCTTTGGACTAATTTCTTAAGACCAGACACACATGCGTATTCTGATCATACATATACTGTTCTATTTCATCAAAGCGAAATGGTTCACACGAGACATCTCATCCGCTGAACCTCCATATATCCTCTTCTTTCTTACCATGCTTTCAATATTTTTGAGAGTAGAAGTCTCTATTTTACCTTTTCAAAAAAGCAAACGTGTCTCAGAGGAGCTGTCCCTTTGTTGCATGTTATTATCATAAAATCCATCATAGCTTGTTTTTAAGCATGCTTTCAATTTTCAATTTCAAGTTTCTTCCAGTATATGCAATTGAGCTTTCCCATTCACTTAATGTCTTGTTGTCTGCTAAAAAGGCTATTATTTAACTTTCAAAGCATGGATGACACCTTGACAATAATGTTTGTATACTACGATCTATGAGAGCACTTTTTAAAATCTCCTACATTTGGAAATCTGTGAGTCTTCAAAGGCATGTTGACTGGCTTTGATAGCTTTCATTTATTACTTTAGTCCCTTCAACTTTCATGCATGGATGATCAGCTTTGAGTCTATTTAGTAGATGTTTATTGTCTCTGAATTGTGATGTTGATAATGGAGATTCTGTGTTTCATTTATACTGGGCTTGCGGATTAAGTGATTCTTTATTAATAATTACAATTTCGTTGCTTTATCATCATCGAATTAACTAAAAAACAATAGAGCACTTCGAAAGTGAAGGCGTTTTCTATCACGCCAGGTACATACGAGGTAGTCTTGTTGCACATTTTCTCCAACTATATGGTGATCTTAAGAAGTTCATTGCTGTAAAGGCTCATTAGTTCTGTCACTTCATTGTTCAGGAAACTAATTTCTGGAATCCCAAAGAAATTTGTTATCATTTGCACTATATGAACAACGTGGTTGTCTTGCGATTCACGATCCACTATCAAATCGCGAAAAACGTCATTTGACTCTGCTCTATTTAACCCCAAACTTTATATTTTTCGGACGATGTCCATTCGACTAAATTATACAGAAAATGAGTTTTTATAACTCCGCAACCACGGCGATGTTGGTGATAATTTTCTTGATAATAACTCTAACTTCTATGATAGAATCAACATTAAAGGATTGAAAGAAAATATAAGTAATTTTGATGATTTTTAAAATTCCTAAGAGTGGACAAAATGTTGGGTTTACTCTTATGTGATTCAAAACTTTTTTTCGACTGCCGACATAGGAGATGTTGAGCTTGGCACTTCCTGACCCATATGTTTTTTGTCATTTGGAATTCTTCCAACTATGAGTTGGTTGTCAAATTATTGACTCCTCAACTTATTTTGTGTTTTTTGCTTTTGTGACAGCCACAAGTGTGTAATTTTGCCACTTCTTTTTCATATGAAAGAAAGAAAAAAAAAAAAAAAAAAAAAAAAAAAAAAAAAAAATTCAGGTGTTTATTGGAGTTAGTGTGTTTTTATGGGGTACCATATGGGCTATAATCAAGATCTATTCATATTTATTTACTACATTTAATTTTAAAAAATATTTAAGTTAAGAAAATGTTCTTCACAATTAGTTTACAAGAAAAATTAAATTAAATTAAAATCTATTCAATATATTATATGTTTTTTAAATTATTTAAGTAATCATTTGCGAATAATAAATAAAATGATTTAAAAGAAAAGTGTGTGAAAGAAATAAAATATTTAGTTTAAATATGTTTTTAATTTTTTTAATTTTTTGTTATCAACTTCATATAAAAGAAAAAAATATTATTTTTAAAATACTAAAACTAAATGATAAAAAAGAAAAAGAAAGAAAAAAGTAGTTGAGGGGACTAAATTAATACTAAACTAGCATAGGTGAAGGACCGTGGAAAATTCAGTTGATAGGCTGAGCCATAGTTAAGGTAAAAATGGCCTTAGTAACATTTGCCTGTTGAATAACACCTTTGTGTGTGTAATGACTACAAAAAAGAAAAATAGAACATGAACATGCTAGCTGTGTTTGATAACCTAATTTTAAAATTCAATAACGTAAACCATGAGTACCTCTTTCAATTGAGTGCTTCAAAATTTTATATTATTTACTTGAGAGAAAAAAAAAAAGCCAATAATTCTTTAAACAAATTTCTAAAGAAGAATCATATCATAAAAGCTTAAATGTTTTCAAACATATGAATGGGGAGTGTATGTTTGCTTCCACGAAAATCTAAAACTTAGAAAGGTCTTTAATAATAACATAATAATAATAATAATAAATTATTAAACATTTTTTTATATCTATTCGACTCTTGGATTTGTAGTATTTTATTAACGGTCGAACTGGTTCATATAAACATTTTTCAATAATTAAACAAATTCATATATAAATAAAGAGCTAAGTTTGCATATGAATTCCATTTGATATATGAATTCTCACAACTAATCTTCAATGTGTTTGTATGGTTGTGAAAGCTCAATTTCTAAAACAAAATAGAAGTTCATTAACAAGAAAGTTAAACTCACATGATTTACCTTTTTTGAGAGATGCATTATTTTCTTCATGATCATAAATGATAATATTGATTTAAGTATACTTTATAAATGAGAAGCTAATAAAATAAATATAAGTTGAAAAGAGTTGTGGAACTACCGCACTTCTATGGATCAGAGGAAAGATTGCTTTGTGGCGCCAGGTCAGAGGCTTCCTCACGTCTACGTACCTTCTTAACTTCCCAATTTGTTTCATGCTTGGTGGAATGCATCTATAATGGGTTGCTGGTTTATCCCCGGATCCCACATGGTAGAAAATTGGTAAATCATATTGATGTTTAACCGACTACTGAAGAATAATAAAAATTAAAAAAGAAAGCAAACAAAATAAATAAAACTGAAGTTACTGGGTTTTTTGACTATTATGTAAAGTCTTTTCAAAAACAATAACGCAGGTGCTTTATAAGCACCGGCAGATAAATCCGGGGTTTGAGGACGCAAAGCCCACCAAAAGTACGCGCGGGTTCTTTAGAACCACAGCGGACTTAAAAATAACTAATATTTGTAATAAAGTTATGTCGACTGGACTTTGAAGCTGCATCCCAAATGCAGGCTTTTCTGTGGCTTACTCAGCGCTTTTATTCAATTCTCGGTTGAAGGACTTCTCATTTAGAAAAGTGAGGGAGGGCTGGCGTTGCATTGCTGAGAATCCCAGTGATGATCTGAGTAACTGCATAAAGTATGTTAAATGGAAGGTGTGGGAGGAATGGGGAAGAGATGGTGACAGACCTTGAAAAGACTTAGGGCAGCATGGACTTGGCTACTTTGATGTGGGACTCATCATCGTTGGGACAGAATATCATCTAAGACCTATGGGACCTGGCATGGCAATGAGACATGTTGGAATTTTGCCCACTTCGGGCTAAAAAAAAGACTTCTAGGGCTGAGTGTGAAAGGCTTCAGTGGCACCTCGGTGAGATGTTCACGAATCCTCAGACTGAAGGCGGGATTTATATCGCGTAATCGCCAGGCAAATCAAAGGCATCACATGAATTTGCATGCATTTACGAATGATAGAATAAGGGCCCATGACTCTTGCGTAAAGTTTTTGAGAAACATTTTTCGAAAATGTTTGGACGAATCGAGACCATGACATAGTCGCCCGACATTAAATTCCTTAGATCTATGGTGCACATCGCGGCGGGTTTATACTCCTCATTACTTGAATGTATTTTGGCCCCTAATCTCGACATGTAAGTCATGGATGTGTTTTTTACAAAGTTTCGCACAGGGACCAGAGTTCTGAAACATGTACAAGGTGAAATAAGGGAGGCATGAGGGACAGAGTAGGTGTACGGAGACAAGTAGCAAACACGTACTGTTTGAGAGGACTTTTTAGTTATGACAGTTAATAAATTGTTGCCTGGTGAAGCTGGGTGGATGACAAAAATTAAATCCCAAAACACCGCGTTTACCCTAACCAAACACCACGGAAAAAACGTATACTTGAAACTACAGTGTGCTTTCTGCTTTCGGTTTTGGCTCCATCGGTTTGAGGATGGCTTGGGACGGTAGGTAGTGACAAAAAACATTTCAGATGGGTTTCAAAATATGCTTTCGATCTCATATGGGTTACGAAGCAAGTGGAAGGTGCGAAACGCGAACAATTAACGAAAACTGTATAAAAAAATAATTGCTTTGGCACCAGCGGAAAAATATTGGTTTTTTGGGCGCATGGAGTCTACAAAATGGTGTATAAGAAAACCTATCCAATAATAACGAATAAATCATGTCCTCAACGGAGTCCTAGAAGCGATCCAACAACAAAGTCCATACTGTATCTTTTCAAGATTTCGCCGAGGGTGAAATGAGGAGTAACATAAGCAGTGTTTGTTCTTAGCCTTAGCTAACTTTTGACATGTTACGCATTGTGCACCATTATATCCTGGCAAACATCCCTTTCGGAGAAGGCCGGTAGAACTATCTTGACCCGATGCAATGGTTTTACCCACTCGAAATGCATCCCAACTAAACCCTTGCATGCATCTCCCCGAATTAATAAATATCACTGGTGGCGTGATGTCAGGTATCTGAATTTAGTCACTTTAAACAAATAACGGCATTTTCAACAAGAAGTCCAGACGCCTCTAACGGTTGCACCATGACTAACCTCATTATAAAACAATCTTGAAATGGAATATCTTGAGAATAGTCATTTTTCAAATCTACTATCAAACCCATTGACATGAGCACTCTACTTACAGAGTGAAGGGTGCAGTTAAATCAACGAAATTAGTCAGCGGCTTTGTTTTCAATACTAGCACAATGATTAATCACAAAAAGATATTCATTCAAGAATTCAGTACTTAGCATGCATGAGCATTCGATTTTTATGCGAGTTTTAAATATCTTAAATCTTGGTGGTAAAACAAAACAAATTCGATGATTAACAAACTAAAACCTCCTCCCAAAACGAGGAGCTACGCACTATGGCATAAACTCTTTTATCATATGTAGTAGAATATAGTCTTTAGAAAATCATTGAGTTTTCACTAAAAGAAAGCTATAGGGTGACCTTCTTGACTCGAAGAACTTCACTGACTTACCACCCGATGCATCTGGCCCAAACTTAAAAACTTTAGTAAAGGAATCGAGGATATCTCAAAGCGGTGCCTCAATCATTAAACTATTTATCCCGAATGTTTGGCTAGTAGCATTGTTGATCATTGAAACTCCTTATTTTTAAACATTCTGTGATAGGACAACAAGCAGAAAATTTGCTAAATCCTCTTTGTTCCTGAAAGAAGCATTGAAACCATGAAAACTTCTAAGATCTGTGGGTAAACTGGGTGTCGAGGTTGGAGCCGCTCCTAATAGCCTAACCTTTTAGGATCTGAGCTAGTATGCATGTTTAGACACAACAAAGCCACAAGAAAGAAACTTTGTGTGGTTGCATAAAAGAACACTTCTTAAGGTTAACATAAGGCTTGGCCTCTCTCGAAGAGAGGGCTTTATCTTAGTGTGAATGCTTTCTTCTTTGGATTGACTAGAGATCAATACATATGCGTGTCTAAAGTAGACCACCCAGGGTACCAATGAGAGGCTGCAGTACATGGGTCATAACTCTCATGAAAGGCGCTCTAGGAGGTGAACAGACCTTAAAAGGCATGACTAGCCACTCAAACAGACCATCTTGTGTTTTAAGCTGTAGTTTCCGCTCATCTCTTATTTAACAAATTTGATGATGACAATGTAACCACATCTAGTATCTATCTTAGAACCAAGCCAGAACCAGCTAATAGATCCAACATATCCTCAAGGCGAAGGGATGGGAAATCTATATTTGATGGTGATCTTATTGATGGCTGCACACTATCCACATTAAAGGATCGTGTCTTTCTTAGGAGTGTCACGACAAAGCTATGCTTTGCCACGAGTTAAGGCTATGCCTAACAAATCCTCTCTCACATAGTCATTCTACTTGCCTATCAACTCTTCTCTCTTTTTAGGGTTCATCATATAATGTGGAAGGTTAGACAGTTGAGAACTTGGGACTAAATCTATGGCATGTTGGATCTCTTCTTAGATGGTAGTTCACTGGTAACTCCACTTCTGAGAAAAAATGATCTTTTGTTGATGGTTTTCACCATCAAGGTAGGGTATATTTGTCAAAGGTAAGTTAATCTTCGTGCATATGTCATTTACGCCGGTGTCAAAGGAGAAAGGATCTAAAAATGACTTGACATACATATGTTAAGATTGTCTATATTTCTAACTTAATGCTGAATTCACATATGTTAAGATTGTTTGACTTCATGTTAGGATACACATTGATACGTTAAGACTGCGGAAGCAAATATCGGGTTGAGTGTAGATATTGTCATCACCATTTCACACATACATATAAGAACATAATAATAAAGCATTCAATGAAGATTTTAGAATAAAAATTTAAATTAAAAGAACATGAGATGTCTTTTTCAAACTCTTGTTCATTTTTATTCATATATAAATACAATGCATTGTTTGTTTGAGTTAAAAAAAAAAAAAAGGCATAACATCATCTTCATAAGACGTGATTCTTTGTTTCTTCATCGTCTTCTTGTTTGTCATATTTCTTGGACACCTTATAGGATAAACACAAAATTAATAAATGTGGAAATGGACAGGATAATGTAAAAAAAAATTAAATATTAAAAAATAGAAAAAAAACAAACTTTGTAATAATAATAATAAAAATGATCAAGTTATCTCAATCATATATACATTTATCAGCAAAAACCATTTTTATCCTTGTTCCTCAAAAGAGTGTTTTTGGCATGTTTGTATTAAATCATGTGTCATGCATATAAATATGCTTGGACCTAAAGTTAAATGTGGGTGGTCGGTGATCTTACCCCGATCGGCAAGCCTGTTTCCACTCTCTGACGTCAATAAAACTTTATAAAGTTTTCATACACATATATCAAACTCATGAGTAAAAAACTTTATTCAATTAGCGTTCTCATTAATATTTTGGACTTTAATTTTACCTCAAATATATGTAGTCTAACTAATAACGAATAAGCAGTACCATTGTCATATTTCTCTTCACCAAAATCACATTTGTAGATATTGTTCTCTGACAAACAACTTCAGAACCATGTCGAAAATATGAGATTGTTCTTGAGAAGAAGTCTTACTTCGAGGAATAAGTCCTAATAAACCACTAAGTCAACGACCATTATTTGTTTGGCTTGGATGTGTCATAAAGAAAATAAAAATAAAATTTTCAAAATTTTATTTTTCAAATGTGGAGAAAACAAAGCCAACATCTAACATTTATAATGTGAAAATTTGGTAGGAACTTTGGAGATTCTTACATTAATGGTTTAGATTTTACGCTCCATGACTGTGTGGTTTTTCACGGCACTAAACTCAATATGAACAACAAACCATCTCAATATTGTTGTGAGAATAGTTTGCATGTTGCCTTGCCCGAACATATCAAACACACACTTAACATTTTGTTCATAAAAAGCTTTATTTAATAAGTGTTAAATAACTCCAGTGAAAAATAACCGAATGGTCAAAGGCTTTTCTTCTTATATATGATAAACTTATGTGAGTTTGGGTTCGGAATGTGAGACGAGTAATGTTTAATATTGGATAAAAAAGGTGGCCCCAGTGTGATATAGATATGATAACTTTTGCCATGTGAAAGAGGATAACAATAGATTGATCTAGATTGGATTTGTGTTCATATGCTTCTCTGTCCTAGCTGGTTGTGGCAACCCAAAGGCCCACAGCATTTGTGTTAATAATGAAGAATTATGGTGCATAAATGGCACGAAGTGAATATTTTGAAATATGTTTCATTTGAGTTTCTAGTTCAAAGCATCAAATGGAAGAAAGAGGCTTACAATATATCATTCAATTTACGGTGACACAAATATATTGATATCTCTGGTGGGTTGGGTGGTGTTCAGATGAAACATCATTCCCTATTTTTGATTTTCCCAAACACCTTCAGGAATGTGTTTGGAGTGCACCTGAGAAAATGTTAGGAGGAAAGAAAGACTATTATATAAAGTAATGAACTTACAAATTTGGATGATATGGGAGGGTGGAGGAAGAGCACTGATATAGAGAATAAGAGATATAAGTGATGATAGCATGCCTTCTTACGGTCTGTGGAGAGCTTGCTTGACATGACAGAGCGTTGGGGATGCCCAAGAATCTGCCTGATAATCTGCGATATGTGCAAACCTGGGATACGAAATGAAATAAATTATGCAGATTAGGGTTCAAGTGACCAGGAAGGGCTTTGTGTAGACAAAGAAAGGGTTGGTTTGTATTAAGAGTACATCACACTGACATGTGTCCAGTGTATGGTTTTGTAGTATCCACCTGGCGGTTCAAGAAAATGATTTCTTATTGACCATTTGCCTCTTGTTTATCTTTTCTGGCCAAACATGATTTTTCATGCCCCGAAATTTATCGGTGTTTTAATTATGTTGCATAAGAATGCTGATTGGTATGGCGTGGTGGCCTTAATCATTCAACGTTGGCTCCCAGGTAAGTACGCATTTTTAAACCACTTTCGAAGTATGTTTGAAACGTGTGCACATAGGCGTAAAATCTAAAATAATGGTTTTTCAATGTTACTTTGAATGAATGAAGTATGCGACTAATTTATGATGCCTCATTTTGAAGTGGTTTTACTTTATATGTGTTTGTCATAAAATCAACAACTGAGAAAAACAAATGGAAGTCTAATGATATATATTTAAAAGGCATCTAAGAAAATGTTTCAAATTTTTTTAAATTAATTCTTGACTTATTTTAAACATATTTTTCGATCTAAACAATTATTAAAAGTCAATAAAATTAATAAGACCATGAATTTGTACAAGATGGCGGAAATCCTATAATAACATATTTTTTCCATAGCATCAGACTTTAAATAGTATAGTTGAACAGTCTTGATTGCCATCGAGATTGTGAACAATGATGGAGAGAGTACAACATACTTAGTGAGGATTTTTCTGATGGTTTTTGTGACAAGAAGAAAGATTTTACGAGTTTTGAAAGATTCAGAGAAAAAGAAACACGATGTTAGTTTAAGACATAATGAAATGGTTATTCTGTACTTAGAATGAAACGATCTTTGACATACGAAAATTGTTGGCCTATTCCGACTAGAATCACCCGACTCATTATCGATCGAAAAAAAGTAGAAATGAAACTAAGCAAAATTATTAAAAAAAAAAGAAAACATTGCAATACTGGCAGCCCTAAGTCAAATTGCCGCATCGTCTCTTCCACTTTGTAATGTTTACGTTTCGCGGGATTTGGGGGGGGCTTTGGACTGGACTTATGGGACCTGGGGGATTAAGGTATTGCAGAACATGGAGGGTGGGACAGGGTTGCTGGGTGGCTTTGTGGGACCACCGAGGTAAAGCAGCGGTGACCGACAGTTAACAACGACCACCGGGTTCCATGTTTTCAAATAAAAATGGCGCGGGCCCATGCATCAATCTGCAGACACATGTCAACTATATACCAATAGTTCAAGGATTTATTTACAACCTCTTCAACCAAACATATATCGAAGAGTTTAAAGATTTTTGTCACATGTTCTACCACCACCAAAGCGATACCAAAGCCTGACGAAGGCTTTCTTAAAAGCAGCGACCTCTAGTGATGGCGTCAGTCTGCTCTGTATACGCATCTGTGGATGCGTGTGATCCCACTCGGCGGGGGTGGTAAAGCCCGATAGTACGATATGACACCTGCGTAAAGATTTTTCCACCTAAGTGCACGCTGTCATGGCGAAACGAGCGCTGGAAGCAAATACGCTGATCCTACTTGAATGTGCACATGCCCGATCCATGTCACCATGATCCTCATGAAACTCCCTCCACGTAATACTACAAGCCCCAATCACGATCCAAAACCACAGGTTTCAACGGCTTTGTTCTAAACTTTGCTGCAGTTCGATAAATATAGTGGACAACCCTCACCAGGAGGTGAATTTGTTGGATAACCACTCCCAAGAAACGGACTATGAGCCCCTCAAAACATTAATTATTGTTAACCTCCCATAGCTTTCAAATCTAAAAAAATCTTCTTATTGAAATTCGCTACAGCTTAATTTTAGTTTTTTAACAACAACAATATGTACTTTCCCTTTTAACATTAGGGTGGCGAGTGCATATCGAATGGTATGCCAATTAAAATATTCTCATCTTTAATATAATTTTCATGTATATATTAACATAATTAATTCACATAATTGCATATTATTCATTTCACAATCAATAACACCAAGAGTAGCTCACATGGGCTAATTGACAAATCAACAAATTCATTTTGGATTACTTCAAACCACACAATCACCAAGGAGTGACGATTGAAACGCCGATTAGTGCATTCACGACCACCAATATCTGGGGATTTCCACTCGGTTCAATGTGTTTTGAGGCAGAAATCACGGCAAAGTCAGCCTGGGGTGTATCCCTAACCATTCACATGGATCTTAGCCAAAGAATAACAAATGTAGGAGAGACTTTACCTCTTGGAGGTTGTCGAACTCCACAAAATTAGTGCACGCGCTGGCCACTCACATTTATTGGCGTAGATCGACTTTGCTTCTTTCAGGTCGAGGCAGGAGGTCCGACGGCGAGGAAGTCTAGAGAGGCACACACTCTCTCTCTAAAATCTGACACCAACCTACTGCCGTTTTCACACACATTTAAGGAGGATGAGTATTCCTGTTTTGTCTTATTAATTTAACTTTCAAATAATGATTCAATCCAGCTGTCCCTTTAAGTTTTGGTTTGACATGACTTAATCTAGTAATTCGTTTGTCTC
The DNA here is from genome assembly GCA_016808115.1 of Tetrastigma voinierianum. Lineage (NCBI taxonomy): Eukaryota > Viridiplantae > Streptophyta > Magnoliopsida > Vitales > Vitaceae > Tetrastigma > Tetrastigma voinierianum. The sequence continues at coordinate 209,217 of JAEQBH010002898.1, forward strand.
TCTCTATTCGTACATTGTATCACATGGTGCGTGTAGTGGGCATTTTGTGGCGTCGCATGTTTCTCCTGAAACTTCAGTTTTCTCACAGAAATTACCCAGACACACCGTCTTTAAAAAGCGTGAAATTTGATTATGTTTGATTGACGCAAAGGTCGACGTGGTAGCCAGATTGGTGTGAGGATTCCAACGGTGATTTGTTTCATCATCACGGGAGGATCTAGAAAAGATTTTGGTTTTGTGAAATTACCATTTGCCGCTTTTACGGTTTTACCCGCATTAAACGAGCGTGCGGCGTGTAGTGTCTTGGCGCGGCCAAAGATTAGTTAGTGTGCGCAACTCAGTTTTGACTTAGTACACTATTAAGGAATCTTTCTTCGCGAGCAACGTTCACGGGGTTTTTGAAAAAAATTTCTTTGAAAACGTAGGGAAAAAGTTATCAGGTATGAATTAATGGAGTGTCTGTGATTGAATTGCATACGTGAGTGCCTTCTAATTTAAAAGTTAACGCCGAGGAAGACCGGAGTACATGTGTTGGATTGATCGTTGCTGATAATGTTTCAAGCATGGACAGCGGGTGGCAGCTTCTATCCTTTTAGTCTTGATGGAAGATTACGGAATTTCTTCAAGCGTCAGCGCAATGGTGTCCCGAAGTTCCACACAACAATTGAAGTTGAATGATGTGCGGAAGGTACCTGAAGAATGTTGTTTTAAACACATCTGAGCGCGATGAGGATAGACACCATAAATCATTTTAAATTGTTCCTTCCATCAGTTGCAACCATCTAGATCGAATTCTTCTAACAACATTGTGAAAACCTGAGATTGTGGAAATTTGTGAAGCTTTGGCGATTAGAAAGCGGAGGGCAGCTAAGATGTGCCAAATTACCAATGCATCACGGTTCTCTGATTGATCAATTCCAACTTTACAAGGTTTTTTAGACAACTCTGCTATAGTCATTCCACTTTCATAAAGGTGTCCTAACTCTTCCATATCAACCAAGATCTCTGGAAAAGCCTCTACATCTGAACAACCATTGAGAGAGAGAGAAGCGGGTTTTTGACACAATGTTGCTTGGAATACAATTCAGAAGTTTTGCAATTTTCCAAATTTAAGGATTTGGTTGTGGTGAGATGACCTATTGATTTTTATTGATTGTTTAATAACAGTCCCATTGAATATTAAAGCCTATGGGCGACCAGCAGATCTTTGGATCTCGAGGAAACTTCTCAAATTTGAACGACCACACAAGGCCCGAAAGAGCCTCAGCAGAGCTATCTTTGGCCCAGGAATTCCTTGATAACCAGTGCCATCTAAGTAAAACTTAAGCGAAACTCCTTATTTCGTGAGATCTCTACAATTTAAACCATTGCAACTCTTGAAAATGGTTTTAATAATTCAAACCATTTACTTCGTTTTCCATCATGTGGCTCAAATCAAAACCATTTGCTTTACTTTTCAATTATGGTTTAAATCAAAACCAGTTTAACTTGCTTTTCAATTATATTAAATCAAAACCATTTGCTTGCTTTGTTATGGTTTAACCTACACTGTCGGATTATTTGACAAATTAATCAGCCTATGTAATCATAAGCAGCACTCATGCTATACTTAGTCACTATCTCTTTTTGTACTGCTCAGCTAAGGTGCTAAGGAGTTATTCAAGCGGAATCACCAAATTGGGACTGCAAGAAACTCAAGTTACGTCAGGCTGCGAACTGCTATTTCCAAAATTTGCGGAACCAAATTTGGCTTGTACATGAACTTTTATTGGGCGAGTGAATTTTGGCTCATAGATCAGGAGGTGACGTTTGAGTACCATTTCTCTTTATAGAGTTTTTGGTTCTCCTTGAAGTCTAGTTTAAGTAGCCACATGAATCCCTTTCAGATCGGATAAGAAGCTGAGCTTTGTGGTCATGGCTAAAAATAAAAACTGGTCGAAGCAGGGAAGCGGAGGACGCAAGGTGTGCCAGGTACACTTCTTGAACATGTCTGGAAGGCTACACTTTTGGCTGGTGGGGCCTTTGGGGTACACACTGGCTGCATGTACCGGTACACCTTGAAATTTATGGGTTGCAGCTTCTTTTTGCCACTTTTGCTGCCATTATTAACATCCTTTAACTTCTATAATTCATACTGCACCTCAAAAAATTTATAGGAATTGTCTAAAAACAACTCTAGCACTTCTAGTTATTGAAAGTTTATGGACATATGACCTCAAAACCTTGAGGTGAAATCAAGAACTGCTACCCTAAGGTCTGCACCAATTCTTGTCAAATCACACAATTTGATGATTCATGTCTATTTTCTTCCCCGATTGGGGTTTTACTCTCATAAGCTTTAACAATTGAAGTTAATGTGCTCTTTAAAAAACCCTAGACAAAGAGCATCATATTCTCTGCTTATGAAAAGTCCTAGAAATCCAATTACCTATGGTTCTGAGAGCAAGCATACTGATTTTGGACTTCCTTCTCCTCTCCTTCTTTCCTTCTCTTCCTCTTCCTTGGCTCTCTCATTCTTCTCCTTTTTTTCACCAATCGAGTGGAGCTTTAGCTTTTAGAGGCAAATAATGGGACATTGGTTTATGTTCCCTTCCCCACCTTTTACAAACCATTTTGAAGCAATTATAAATTTAGTGCTCATCTCTCAAGTTTGCACCTGAGCATTTAAATATTGCAATACGACTTTTGAAATTCCCTACATGGCGCTCTACACCTTGTATGGAGGACTTTCATATTCTTTTGCTCAATGACAATTGTACCTTTGTTTTGGCACCACTATAATTCCGGGTTCCACTTTGAAACGCTGTTTCTTACTTTAAATCTCAAAAATATACTATAATGTGATACTTGTTGCTCTTATACACTTTATCGGTATCATGTGCACTCTCAGGGGTGTTACGACGAAAATCTTTAAAAGAAGAAAACAGAGGGGACTGGATCAGGATGTGTAATGTGTGAGGTGAAAGTAATCAAACATTAGTTAGAAGTTGGAGAGGAAAAGAAGCAGAAAATTGGAGGAAGGGAAAGACTAGGAGCTCTAAAGTCTTAACAAAGAACCTTTTACCTTTTTTCATACCTTTGACATACGCTTTTTTAGAAGTTGTGGTTTTTAACTTTTACTTCCATTATTCACTTCAAAAATACGTTGAAGCTAGTGTTGACTTAATGTAACAGAAAATTTCTAGAAAATATATTCATGTACTTGTTTTTCTATTTATGTTTGCCATTTATCTTTTCATATATTAAATTAAATTTAAAATTGTCCATTTTTTATCTAACTCACTCATGTTGTGAGAGGGGTTTAACGTTTTAAATAAGTAAAGTATAGGGAGGGGAGGGATCAGAATTAGAGTCTGCAGCAGACAGTTTATTACATTATAACTAAAGTGTTTAGTTGTGAAAAAAAATAAATTCAGATAATTATTTCTTTATTTATCATTTATAAGCAAATAACGTTTTACGAGTGAATTAATCTTTTATTCTGAGCTAACACACCCCAGTATAACCTTAGTAATCTTTTTTGTTTTGATAAGCTATTTATTTGTGACTTTGTAAGATCAATGAACTTCAATTCTACAAGACACTATAGCAAAAAGACGACCCACAGAAAAGGATAGCACCATGAACTTGAAGAGTGCGCATATAAAATGGTAAATAATGATTATACCTTCTCCCTTGTCAAAATTTCTTTTATGTTTGCACGGACTTCAAGTTGATTGCAGCTGGAGTTCTCTCCATGAAAGGTGAAGGCAAAGACTCTAAATTCACCCGATGAAGGTATGCTTAAATTGGAAATTCAAAACCTTTAGGAAGTTACAATTGCTGCTCATGTCCTTCACTGGTGAGCAGGTGTCATATCCATAATCATAATTATAATAGAATTTGACAACCCGAGTTTCTTCATCTTGGAAAACACTTTCTTCTGTTTGGTCAAATATGTGCTTTGTGTTGAACCATATTTCTTACGAAATAGACAGTTTAGAATATGGTTTCAACATTTTTTCATTTGAAAAACAAGAACTAGAAATTGAGGGAAAAGAAAAAATAAAGATAAACAAATAAAACTTCAATTTAAGAAAAAGATGTTATAGATCCTTTATATCACTAATGGTGAAGTAAGCAATTGAATTTAATTCAATCCTGTACATTTAAACTTTTAAGCCCAATAGATATCACTTGGGTATATTCTTTGCTCACAGTGCCTTTAGGTTCACTAGAGTTTTGTTCTTGAACAATTTTCCATCCCATTCTCTGTATCAAATCGTATATATATTCTATTTTGGAGATGGATTACTGGACACCCCTCTTTATATTTTCTCTTATATCTACTTTTCACTGTTTTACAATTTATATAAAATGATACTTTTGACCGCGAGTCTCTATCTTACTTTGAACAAAGAAATATATGAGAATACCCTGCTCCTTTTGTGAAGCATCTAAATAAGCTTATTTTAACATTTGAATTTTAACAGGGTTCTTTTTCCAAGTTAGCCAAATTCACTTTCCCATTCACGTCTTGTCTTGTCACATAAAAGAGAACCCAAAACTTTCAAAGCTAATGGAAGACCTTGACAATAATATACCCCGATTTAAAATCTTCGTAAAACCCAACCATTTGCTTTGGAAGATTTGTTCGAAAGGCATATTGACAAAAGAGCTCAGTATTCATTAGGTTTAGTACTTCAACCTCATATATGTAATCCCACTTCAATTGTATTTAGCAAATGCTTATTTCTGGTGTGATGATGATTCTACTTCGCTTTACCATACCAATCATGTTTTCCAATTAAAAGATCTAATTAGATCCTCAATATTATCAAAACGATAAGAGCCTTTGAAATTGAAGGTTGTTTTTGTATCATAAAACTCCTTTAGCGAACATTTCTTGTTATTTTTTGTTGCTCCATCTAGGATATCATTTAAAGTTGGTTTTTGTAAAGAGTGCTGACCTTTACTTTTGTAAGCATCTCTAACATTTTCAAGGAAGCTACTACATTCAAATCCCACAAGGTTTTTGATTTTATGCATATCACTTTGTTAATGGACACATGTCTTCACCATTCACAATTCCACATATCGATCACATTAGAACATCATTTTGTTTCTATGCTCAAATCAAACTTGGTTTACAAAATAGAAATTCATTCGACTAAATTATCCTCTACAAATAGAGTTTTAATTTAATATCCTATTAGCATTGATTACAGTAGCAATTTTATTATAGACTTATGCTTTGATTTATACAGTAGAGAATATGAAATGAGTTAAAGAGTAGGCATTTTTTAAGTTATGAGGAGAACACAAGATTGAGATTAATAATAAATAAATAAACGCAGCGTTGTTGTTTTGACCGTCTTTGTTGATAATGCAGCGAAATTAAACTTATATTTACCTGCTTCTCGTGTACTACTTTATTAACCAGTTATGTTACATTACCGTTCACACATCTGGAGATACATATTATTCATTATTATTATTATTTATTTTAGTTGATGCATAAATTATTTATCCCAACTTTTCCATTTTCTATTTTGATTAATTTCTTTATTTTTGTTCAATCAAATTAATACAAACTTTGTGATTTTTCCATTTGGTGTTTTTCGACTTTGTTTTATTTAAATCAAAGTGTCTAAACTTCATTTTTCTATTCATGAAAACTTTTTATTTTATAATTTCATTTTTACATTCAATCAAACTTCATCTTAACTTTTCAATTTTTCTATTTTGATGTCACAACTTTGTTCTTGTTCAATCGGTGTCTAAACTTTTCATATTTTCTAAACTACAAATGTCACAACTTTATTTTGTTTGATAAGTATTTCAACTTGTTTTTTTCAATCTGACGTGTAAAGACTAATGTCTAAGGGTGTTAAGGATATTTACAAACTGAATTATTAACCTTTTGGATTATTGTTATTTTAAGTTGTATGTGCATCAATTAATTCTGACTAATCAATAAAATTATTCTATTTTATTAATGTAATTAGTATTGCAAACATTTAGATTTATTTATAGTTTCATTCGAGTCAAGTATTGAAGATAATTTTTTAAAAACTCATATTGGAAATTTATATTTGGGACAATTTCATAAGATTATGTTGGTTCTTAGGAAGAAGTATAAAAGAAAAAAAAAAAAAAAAAAGAAAAATTATCCTAATGTTTTGTTTTTACCATGCTAAAAACTGAAAGGAAATATAATGGAAAATATTAAAAAAACTTATTTTTTAAAGTATTATTACCTATATAGGTAATAAATTTGAGTGACTATATAAATGTTCTTTTGAAATATATTTATTTATTTATTATTATTTTTTTTACAATTTGTTTTTGTCACTTTCACTCAATAAAAACATAAATAAATCAAAGGAAAGGATTTTACCAAACAATGTTGATATTACTTAAGGGCTCATTCGGAATATCCAAAGCTTAAGGAAAGAAAAATAGGAGGAAAATTGGAAGAAAAAAAGAAAGAAGCATGAGAAAGAAATTAATTTATATGTTTAATTCAGCGAAACTCATTTATTTGTTTTTCTCCATTTAATACTAAGGACTAAATTTGCATCTTGTAAAATGCGGAGAATTTTAATTATATTTGGTACTCTTTTTATATTTTCTGCACATAGCAAAATAATTTTCTTTAGTAGTGTAACTTATTTTTCACTGATAACTTAAATTCAAATTGGACTAAGTCAGTTCAAATCAAACTTGTGAAATTCTTGGAACAAGGGCTGTTGAGGACTGGACTTTTCTAATTGTTTATGTTCTCCAAAAACACTTGAGAAAGGAAAACTTATGGTAGTATATGTTTGAAGTTCACGAATTTTCTTTGTTCCAAAAACACAAGACTGCGGAAAACAAATTCAAATAACAATAACATTTTGAAAGCACTAATGAATGGTGATTTCTATGTGTTTTCGAACATAGACCAAACATGCCCTAATATATTACCACTTATGTTTGTATGTGGGACTCAATTTCTAAAGCGCAAAACAAAGCGATTTAATAACATATACTTGGGGATATTACTTCAATAGATTAAATAAATTAGATTTGGCCCCAACTAAGTTACCCTAATCATACATAAAAATCAAATCAAATGAGTGCTACAATTTTTGGAGAGAGATATATAGTTCATGAGCTCATGGAAATTTAAGTATGTATGATGGGACCTAATAATAATAATTAAATATAGCATAGATTTAAATAGCACTTATAAATGAATTGCGGTCAAGGGCGTGCCTCCACCTCTCTACCTTGTCAGCTACAATTTTCTTCATAATCTTTATATTTGAGTGAATGCTTCTCCAAAGCTCTCTTGTTCGAACACCGATGGATCACATGGTAGAAAAATTGACAATACTATTGCCATATTCCTTTCTACACTCATGATCTTTGGAAACTAGAGTCTAAACACCACCTTGAATCGGCATAATTTTTGTTTGAAAACAACAATGGAAGATTTTGATTCTTCAATAACTTTGGGGCTTCGGTGAATCTCTTACCTGCCTCTCTTCTTCCGTTTTTGATCTCCCGAAAGTTGTAATGCACCTCTTCGATTTGTTTTATATGTCAGGGATTCCGGTTGTGACCAGTGACATGAGGCGGAAAATCATAGTGGATGTCAGAGCCTTCCAGGCACCACCATGTTGTTGCCCACACAGGGACCCATGGTTGTAATAAAGGTAATGAGCTTGGTCTCCCTTTGGCGGGAGCTCTACCAGAAATACAACATGTGTCTGATTACATGACGACATACATGTTTAATGTTTGCCTCTGACGACCACACAGGTCCCACACCAGATAAAAATGACCCAAATGGGCCATTTATCATACTCAAACATATAAGCACATGACTAGCAGAAACCATAGTCCATAAGAGTTTAAATTATAACTCTTATACAAATAATACAACCCATATGTTACAAAATATATATCAAAGCCCACGATCAGGCTTTAACCCTTCGATCCACATTCCTCCCCAGGAGCAGCCTATTGGTAGCGTCACGAGAGGAAATGTTGTCCCACGATGGGGTGAGCAAAACAAATTTTAGTGATAATCTCCCTACAAAGGGGCCTCCCCACCCTAGGTACATGCAATATTGGCACACAATCAAAACACATCAGTCACCCAACATCTGCATGTAGCTACCACCAGGCGCCTCACATAGTAATGAGATGGGTTTGTTTCCATCTGTGCTCCACATGCCAGGGCCTACGTCGGCTCCATAACTCAATATGTCATTCGATGAAACACCTGTCGAGTCACTCAACCGACTCGTCTTACGTGTATCACGCATGCTGCAAAATGCTGACAACCGTCAGCACGGTATTATGACGAGCACATGTCGAGCCCTTACCCAGGCTCACCGGTCTGCAGAATGCCGAGATGCCATTGGGCTGACCCAATCCAGGGTCATCGCGCAACGCAGTCTTTGTGATGAAACGCATGGCCAGGTGTATTCTTTGGGCAACGAACACGGGATCGTGCTGCAGCGGGTCTCTTACACCCATGTTGGGAGCACCCGGATATGCGCGGGTCTCTTACACCCGTTTTCTAGGCTTTTCACCCGAAGGGGTTAACGGTCCCATGCCCCTGCATGACACACATTGTTACATTTAACATGTTTTAAACCATGAGACATTTATTGGACGTCGTCCAAGAAATACGACTCACCGTTAATGGCCCGATGATGAATGACCATATCCATGCACACACCCCCTTTGATATGTTGATGTCGCTTTGCATAACTAAATCTAACCCAATGTCATTACAAATTCATGTTCATGTATGATACACACTATTGATTCACAATCAATGTTGCTTCTGTGTCAAGTACTATATGTATATATCTTTGACATATAGGATTCTCCAGTACATTTCAAATGCCAATCTTTATAGATATCGTGGTAATCATGCATAATAGCATTCATCAATACATGACTAAACAAGTAATGTCATACCTATATAGCCTTCCTTATACAGACTAACCTCGAGAGCATGAATTTTAAATATTAACTACGGCATGTGCATCTCGATAGTCATATTTGTCGGAAACTTTGGCTATTCCGCTCGACCACAACCAAAATAACCTACATAATTGGTACAAGAAACATAGATTTTCAACAGTTTTGAAAGGACACGCCTTTTTGTTCCAGGCACATGGAATAATCTGAGCTCAGTGGAAGGCACATATTCATGGTAGCAAGAACACCCAAAGCCGGTTGCGGGTTGAAATATCAAGCCAGTGTCACCGGGTTGGAGGCAAACAAAGAAAAACGAAATGACCCGTGCTCCCACGTGCACGCTTGGTACAAACACCAACTTTCAACAGGTTGATTGCTTTTTAATTACCCTCCACGGGCGTGTGCACGGGTTTGAGCTTTACTCGTGACTTTCTGAGTCAGGCGCGACGGGGTCGGACAGACATTATAGCCTTTTCATTCAAAAGCCCCAGCGATCAGATTAACTACGCGCGTGGAAGCGATACAGCTGATACGTTTTACGAAGTGCTCAGCGGGTTGTTTGCTTTGTTTCTTCGCACTCGCATTTGAAAGACATACGGTTCTTAGAGAGTTCTTCTCCAACTGGAATCACCCATATCGGGATCACATGGAAGCCTCAAGATATGCCCTAAATGACCTGTAAAATTTTCGGTTTTCTCAGAAACATAACGAAACTTTGAACATAAGCCTCCCCCTTTGAATGTATTTAAGTCCCGAAAGGGGTCGAATTTGGATAGACCTATTTCAGGGAAATATGTTGTCACTTGTAAATATGTCTATTTTTAGGCGACAATTAGAATCACTGATTCAGATGGGTGAGTGGCCGGGGGTTATGGCAACTTCGATCCGCAAGGGTTACCAACGAGCGAGGCTTGCACGAACATAGCTCCACTTTGAATGATTTAAGGTCGAGGATGGGGATTTGGATAGACCTATTTCGGAGATATGTGACATCCTATGGAGTTGCGGGGTGCGGCTATGTCAGAAATTAGAATCACTCTCGTCGGATAAGGGATGGAAAAGGTACATGGCACAAGGCTTGAGTCTGTGGGGTCGGCTTGGAGCCGGCGTTTCTCCCGCTGGGCTTTTGCATGCCCTTAGATAGAGTCGTAGTGGGATAAAAAACCCTGCACTCGGGTTGAAGAACGGATTTCCCGGGACACGCCTTTTCTGGGTTTGCAGTGAAATCGGAAGCCGGACCTTGGTGAGAAATCTTGTGATTATGGCACCTAAAGCGGAGCTCTCGTTTTGCATTAAACGAGAAGCTTTAACTCTCGAGCTTGCAGGGATTTTGGCTTGGAACAAGAACAAGTGTGAAATAGCAGAGAAACTTTGCTAACTTTATCACTATCTTCAACATCTGCGCTCTTTGGTTTTGATTGCTGAGACCAAATTGTGAGATCTTTCTTGATTTTAGATATTTCTTGATATTTATATTTGTTTGAGCTATAACATCATATCACATGTCATATTCCCCGGAATAGTTTAAACAATTTATTTAGTCTGATTTTCAGTTCATATCCATATTCCAATGGACATTCTTTAAATATTACAGATGACGCTCACAGAGATTTTTCTAAAAATCTCGTTTCGAATCCGCGCGCCGGATTGTCCACGAGTTCAGTAGCTTTGTGTGTCTCGAATTCAACGAGAAATTCTCTTGGGTGACTAGATTTCATGAGGCCTTCAACGGTGGGATCCAGTTTAGTCATCCAGGATCTAGAATTCGGAAAAATACCATTTTGCCTCTTCCTAGCAAAAATTCAGTTTCTAGGTTTTCGGGTCTTACATAGTGGCTCGATTATAGGGTGATTGGTGAGAGTGACGAAGGCGGGATGTCTTCGCGCTTCTAAGCTCAAGAACGCGTCGTGAGAAGGCATCCTACGCGGAAGGTTGATTATTTGAGCTTTGTGGAAGCCATTTACGTGGTACATTTAATACAATCTTCAATTAGTCTGTCTTTAATTACTTGGAGAAAGAAAAAAAAAAAGGATGGGACCTCTCACTGAATAATAATGCTGGGTAGGAGAGAGGAATGACCAGATGGGAACTAGGCTTGTTGAGGAAGGTGAGCGCTCTAAATCAGACGAAAGAACACTTTTCACACTTTTAACTGCCGTTCAGCTCAACCCACATTTACGCTTTCGCCTTGGCATTCATTCATATAGGCTCCCATTTATATTTATCTTTATCTTTTCAGGTGATTCATAATCATTGTATCTTTGATAATTTCTTAATTATTGACTTGAGGCCGTGGATCCTTGTTATAATATTATTATTGTCTAGGAAATGATTTAAAGAAGTATGCAATTTGGAAGAGGAAAATAAGAATGAAAACTATAAAGGCTGCAAAAAGTCTTTATGAAGGGTGTGTTGACTTTGTTGCTTATTGAAGAACCAGATGTTGGGATGACAATTTTACCACTACAGGTTGATTACGGATTTTGTTTTCATAAACAAAAACATAGAAAACTATAAAAACACTAAATTCAAATAAACTGCGATCTTGAGTTCAGGTTCACGCGTTCCTATTGACATGTTGTGTTAGAGTGCTCAATATACTCAAAGATGGAAGTTTGGGAGGGGGGATGCTGGGGTTTGGGGTCACGCGTTGGCTGATTTTCGTTATAATTAAAGTGTTTATATGTAAAAAAAACAATAACGATTTTTGAAAACATCGAAAATGGTGCCGTGTTTTCAAAAATATGGATCAAGGGTAAAGGGACATCATAACATTTGCTTCGAGTTTTCTTGAAGCTGAAGAGTGTGTGTTCGTAAGTTATTTGGTTGTATAGGTGTATCCCAACAGGGTCCATATCTACAGCACACCCATGTTGGGATCTGCCTTTTCACACTCACACTAATCACTTTTGGGCAAGATGGGATGGGATGAAGGGTAGTAACATATGAGATTGTATTCAGAGGGCTTGCCCCGAACTGAGACTTAGTTGGGACAAGTGCCCATCCCTGCTCTCACTATATGTTTTTATGGTATGTTCAAAATTTAATGAGACAGCTCAGGGACGGATGAGGTGTCTCTGACTGTGAAGTAGTGCGGTGGGAGTGGGAGACTATTAAAACAATAGGCGCAAAGAAGAGAGCCACCTGTCGTTCAAAGAGCTGGCTTTGTAGTTTTTCTTATGATTGTACAACATTACATTTTGCTATGACTGCCTTCACGGGGAATGAGCAGTTTGTCCACCATTATTGTAAGATCAGAAAGATTTCTGATTCAGGAAAAAGATGAAAATGGTCATTTCGTGTCAAAATTTTCTGAATACCGGATAGATGAAACTGACTTCACCCAGTTGGAATCGTCTCGGCGAAATCTACAGCTGCGTGAATTTTCATCGGGCCAGAGGCGATCGGAATTTGCGTTTTCAAGACAGGATTCGGGTGTCGTAAAACGGTTGAAGGCATGTGATGTGAAAAAGTCACCATTTACATGTACTCTTGCATTGACCCATGTTCTGTGAGACCAAAGAGAGGATAAAAATGGATGCTTTAGATAGTGCCAAGTGTCAAAAATCTAGAAGAAGGGACATGATGGGATTATGGGGTGTTAATGAGGAAAGACAAAGATGACGGTGTTAATCTTCGCTTCGTCGGACACCAAAACGTCTGAGGGGCATTGATCTGGTGAAAGCAGGTTTTTGTGAATTTTTAGAAGAGAGGAGAGCACCTTCTCTCTGGGATTCGGTGATCGGACAAAGCGGGATTTTCTTGGACCCAGAAGCCAGTGGTGCTATGCGGCGAGGGCTTACGCGAGGTACCCAGAGAGGTAAGGGGTTTTCTCCTACTTAAGGTTGCATTTGTTGTTTAAGTGTTTTGTAAATGCTTGAGTTGATTGAGTAGGCTGGTGGTAGTTTGTTCGATCCCAAACTTGGGAGGCTGGGGATTGTTGATTGGACCCAGTTTTGGGGATCTGGGTGTTTAGGCGGCTGTGTGATAATTTATACAATAAATTATGTTTTGTAATGTATGAGGTCGAGAAATGGCCATTTGATGCTCGATTTCAAAAAGTGGAACCAATGTTTGGTGAGTGGGGTACGCCCTGGGCTGACCTTTGCTACGACCACCCCAGATACAGTGATCCGGTTTGGTGGATAACGTCCATGTGTTGTGTGCATGAATTGTTTAGAAGTAAATGACGAGTTGTGTGAAATTAATAGGTTAATGCGGACTTAATGTGTTAACAATATGCCCTGATTATATAAAACATAATTATTGTGTGTGAATACGTGGAAATAACGGATTGTGATGCTAGCTCAAGTGAGGAGCTAATTTGGGTGTTGGTTGATCAAAATTTAATAACATGTGGTATGAGTGCTAATTTGAAGAATATGTTATCATAATTGATATATTAGGTATAAATTGTGTTGAAGCGTAGCATATTGCATTTCATATGCACCGCAGGGTAACTAAGTACGTGTGAGTGCATGACATGAAAGAAAGAAAAGCGAACATGGTTGCGAAGATTTCAATGGATGATTTTCTGATGTGGGGTCGGTGGGAGATGGATGCTGTTGTTACATGTCGGAGGAGCCCATGAATTGTTTAGGAAGGTTCTCCAACAATTCTCCTCGGTCGACCTTTAAAAATTCGGGTAGTGTGTTTTCAAGAACAACTGGTTTTGTTTGAAAGCATGGAGTGTTTTCTACTCATACATGGCTTAGGTAGGTGTGAGAGTCGATTTGAACTCGAGACGTAGGTTGGGCATGTAGACATTCAAGAAGTGGGGATCGCGTGTTTGCGAGTGTGTGTTTACGATGAATCATTGCATATGCACTTAGGTGGGTAACGTTTAGGGGTGTGTTCCCTCTTACGGGCGATTACTCATGTCGGGAATATTATTTCGGTACGAGGAAGTTTAGAGAAGGAAAGGCAGAAGCTCTCTGTTTGAGGCCGGGTTTTTAAAGCCGTTGTGGCTTTGATAATGCGTTATAACGTGTATTAAAATTGTATTTTGTTAATATGTGTTTAATATTGAAGTGTGCGATAACTCTTGAACTATTGGAATATAGTTGGGTGTATTTTGATGAGTATTGAAGGTGTATGGGCCCAGTGGCCCGGGTTTACCTCGGGTGCCAGATCTCAGCGATCTGGCGTTATGAGTGCTTTTACGCGGATTAAACCAGTTTGTCATGGACGCACCCAGGACTGGGGCGTCCTGGTGTGAAGTTGGGGTTTGGCTCGGTGAGGGTGGTTTCCGGGAGGGAGGGGTTTGATGTGGGAGAAAAGAAAGAAAGAGAGGGAGAGAGAGGGACGAAGAAGAGAGGAAGTCGTTCTGCTGGATGTCCGTCATCTTGGAGGAGGAGATGTGGACTGTATAGTGCCATGTCAGTACCTGAGTTAATAACGACTATGAATGGTTGTTTTTTGGCAAAATCAATTACAACAAGATCAGATTAGAGATGTATGGATGCAAAAGGTCTGAAGGTACTAATTGGGCTAAGGTGGGGAGACCAGTTACTTTTTGGCAGAAAGCATGGAAGACGATTGCACAAATACCATTATTGAAGACTCTTATAGACTATTTTGGTTAAGAGGAAGTGAGAATGAGTCACATTAGCCTCATCCCGGCGGTTTTATTTAGAATAGACTTTCGGCTTGTCTGGTTTTAAAAAAACTATATATAAATAATGGAGGATGAGCGGATTTGAAAAGGATAGACTTCTGAAATTCGATGAGAGAATTGTGAAACGAGTGGATTTCAAACCATTTGTAACTTTAAAAGTATTTTTGAAGGAAAATGTTTAATCTTTTAATTATATTAATAAATATATTTAACAAACATTCAGACATTATTATAATTTTAAAAAACTTATTTTATATATATATATATATATATAATTTAATTTTAAAAATATTTACATGTTGAATTAGTAAGGATAAACAATCTCTGCATTCAAGTTTCAAAATCCAGCTTTGGAGTTACCGAAAACACAAGCTGGAAACACTACCAGAAGCGTGAGTATCCGACATTTGATACAATCTTTAATTGAGTTAAATTTTAATCTGTCTTGAATTTTCAAATTAGTTGATGGGTTGAAAATATATGTTTGAAGAAAGGAAATAAAATTGACCCTTTTCTTAAACTTTTCATCGATAGGCAAGAGAGTTTGAGTACTCAACTCGACTCCGTTTTATCTATTTTAATGACCAAGATCTATTTATGATTGTTCTGGATTTTCTTGCGCTTTATATTACACTTTTCATATATATATATATATATATATATATATATATATATATATATATTTGTATATCATAATTTGCTTGTGTTTGTATGTTCTGACATTATCAAGGTATAAATACCTCTCTATATTCTTATGACTATTTGGTGTGGAATGAGAAGTTTGAGAGTGCTGGTTCCATGGATGTGAGCCTGCTGCTCGTGAAGATCATCGTGATTGTGTTATCTTTCTCCGTTTTTAATCATCATTGTTGGCGGATTATGGTTTGTTACATACGATAATCGTGGCTTTGCAGAGACATATCACTAAGCGTGTTTTAGCACAACGAGGATAATGTGTGAGGAAAAAGTTAATAGTTGGCTCCACTGACCTTGCTCACCGTTTCGCTCAAATATGAATATATTAATACTTTAATATATAAAGAAGGAAATAAATTTACTAAAATATTCTATGTTTAAAAATATATGTTTTGAGAACTTTTCTATTTTGCCCTGATCTTTCCAATGATGGGTATTTTACCGACTGTGTGAGGGTCGTCAAGACTAATGTTTGAGGAGCTACTTTGCTTTATTCAAAGAAATGTGAGGTTGGGCGTGCAGGAACAGTCAATGAAAGTGAGTCTACGGCAACGAGACCAGGGGAACAATCAATGGAAGGAAAACTGTAAGGGTTCTGGATTTTCAACTTTTATATTGTGGGAATACTGAATATAAAAACGATTACAGCAGAAAATGAAAAGACAGAAGAGCAAGTTAGAGAAGCCACTCTCAGAAACACGGGAGCTCAGGAAGAATAACATGAAAATGAGAAAAGGACAGATACCACCACACCTGCACTGCGTGACTCCACACCTTTTTATTTGATACAACACCCTTCTAAGTATTTGGGCCACTTTTGTTTTGTTCTTACCGACCCACAGATATGGAAGACCTCGTTCTGTTTCAGGAGTTTGTGCCGCGGTGAGACTCCCATTCAGCGTGCGGAGTGGTGACATCAACTTCCAGATCAGAGATCATTACAGTTAGACTTGCATTTTCCATCTTGTGTAAAGATATCGTTACTGGATTGGCTTTGCTCCCGGCAATGGTCGCTCATTTGCTTTACTTTAATTCCTTTTGGTATTTGTTATTAGGGGTCCAGTCCCTTTCATGGTTGATAGCTTTTCCATTTCTCAATCAATGGCAATATTGCCTAATTTGATGAAAATTTGATGGGATTTTCAAAGGAAACCTAAATTTACAAAGGCCAAGCATATAAGCAATAAATACATTAAATGCCGCTGGTTTTAAGGCCAAACACTCCCCAGGAATTTTCTGCGAAGTGGATGTTCTGTTGTAAACTCATTCCTGATGGGTCTAGACTTGTTCTACAAACGTTGTCATAATCCCTGTTCCAAGAACATCCATCTTGTCCGTCAACCCTAAGAACATCATGAGGAGGTAAATGTGTTTTAAAAAATTGTCTAGATCTGTTTTTGTTAATTCTAATTAATAAATATTTAACCTTTATAAACCAAAAAACCAGAGTAAGGAATACCTTTGAGAGTTTCTTATCTTTTAACATGATAATATGATAGTGCAGGCGGATCCCTGAACAAGATTATTTAATAAGAATATAATATATTAAAAATAAGAGCTTGCATTTTTGTATGACAAAGAAATTAATTAAACAAAATGTGGTTTAGATCATCATGCAGGAGTCTGTTTACTCAAATTATTAACTAGCAGTTAAAAAAGTTTAAACGTTTTTGTATGTATCCACATTTTGAATGAAATGGAAATGAAATAGAATATCCACACCTAAACATGTTTTGGGCGTGATTTACCATTTTGAGTAGTAATTATGGATTAACGGGGCAAATTTGTTAATTTACTACCCAAAGTGGCAATGAATTAATAGGATTAATATATATTTTGGGAGTGTTTTTGTGACAAACTTATTTTAGAGAAAAACGATCCTAAAGAAAAAGTTTGATATTGTTGGAGCGCCTGAGAAAAGGATGAAAAAATAACAAAAATAAGGAATAAGACATTTTTGCTTTGCGTTGGTAAGTTCTGACAAGTTATTGCCAATTGAGTTTGTGTTGAAAAAGATGAGTTGTAATGACTATTTGGATATTTACAAGCTTATATCATACATACAAAATTAAAAATGAAATAAATACGCATAAGTATATATATTTTGCTCAAGATGAGCTAGGATCTATGCATTTTTTTTTGGCTCTCACAAGGGTATTTTCTTAGGATCTTAAACTTGTGCTTATGATAAGGATCGAGGCAAATCACATGACTTATATAATTCATTAATTAATACCTGGATTATTAGTGGAAACAGCTAAATTACGTACTTGTAAGAATTCGAATATTCAAGATTGTTAAATTTAAACGCTAATAAAGCATGGAAACGGAAGGCGCAGCACTGAATGGACTACTACGGAAGAAATTAGACGTGTATGCGATGTTGCGCGGTGTGGGTCATCTTACGTTGGGTGATCATGTCGCACAGCAGTACGGGAAGCGAGCTTGCGCGGGCATATAGAAGATGTATCCGCGACTTTTTCACTTTGAAGGTTTGTGCACATGGATAGAGATGCGGTCGAGCGAAGAGCGCTGGCGAAGTGGTTCATCTCTACGGATCGATGCTCGGTTGAAGTATCGGCGGTTGAGGGACATATAACCTGTGTCAAAGTGTTGATTCGTTGAAACTTTGTGGTAGACATTAAAGCGCATAACATATGAATCTGCTACCTGACTCTGCGAGCGCATAGGTTTTCTGTCGATATAGCATGACAATCCAGTACTCCGGTTTAATTTGGTGTCCCCATTAGCGATGTGCTTTCGATCCGCCATCTGAAAGCGAGGATAGTTTGTGTTGATTATCATCATCATCATCATTGGTATTGTCATTATCACCATCATTGAAGGAAGAAGATGGGATGAAGCAAAATCACGAGGTGTCATCATCTTACACTTTCTTCTCACGAGCTCTATACTTTTCTTCACATCCCATACTCTTATAGGTTACCCACTCTGTAGTATCCTTGCTTCTGAAAAATAATGTGAACATTGTAGACAGGCGGAAAGAAGAATCTCAGTTACACTCTAGGATTACATAAAAATACTTTTTGTGTGAATCTCATGTAAATCTAATCAACATCCCAATAAAGGTAAGCGGGTGGGTCGGGGGGATCAGGCTATGTGGAGACCAATCCCTTCACTAAAACCTCTGAGATCCACTGGTCTATCCAATGAAAAGCTACGTAGGAACTTAGGTGTTAAGTGAAACAATTCAAAATAATCACCCATGTAAACTTTTCAGTACTAGAATTAGGGACTGCATTTGTATATGTAAATTCCATGCTTCAATTTCTAATTTGATATTTGTTGAGGAAGAAGCTGGCGTAGATGTGTTAGATCCTCATTAACGTCTGCCGAGCAATATTCTGGAACATCAACCATGTGCTTGTATGGTTCTTATCTTGCGATGGAGGTTTGGGAACAGCGACATCGGCAATGATTCACGAGAAGGTCCTCCGGCATCGAAAGTGAATGATGCTGCAGCGGTATGCGACAAATGTTGTTTTTAGCTTAAATCTAGATTCAGCGGTGAAGATAAGCACCACAAATCACTGCAGTTGCTCGCTTCCATCGATTGCAACTCTTCAGATCAGTTCTCTTAAGCAACATTACGGGAAGCCTTCCCGGAGGCGCCCGAATTGGTATGTGAGGCTTTGGATTCTGAGGCTCGTGCGTGGGCATTTGTTACTGAGGAGACGGATAAGATCAAGCAGAAATCCTGCTGTTGTCTAGGAGGGTCAAAGGTTACAGGTTGATGTTCATGGCACGTGAGTTTTTGACGTCGATTGATGATGGCAACTACGTCATAGCCATTCCACTTGCGCGCGCGGGCTGGTCCTAACGCGCTTCCGCCTCGACGCGACATACGGAAAAACCTCCATTTGAACGATCATTGAGAGAGAGATCCGCGAGGAGGTTTTCGGCACGCAAACTCACTTTTGCTTGAAGACAACTCGAGTTTTGCGATTTTCCAAATTAAGCAAACAATAAGCAGTCCACATAGAAAGCCTCTCTAGGCTTTCCACAGATCTTTGAATCTCAGGAAACTTACTAAAAGTTTGAAACGACCAATGAGAAAAAGGCTTTACGAAGAGCCTCCAACGACAATCAATCTTTGTTGTGGAGTTCTAATAGCGTAGTATAATCAAATAAATCCTCTTTAAGCATTTTCATGTTCCCTTGATCTCAAGAATCTCTCAAGATGGAGCACATCTGAAAGATGAGAGAACTGAGATGGCAGGACCAAATCTTTGTTTGGTAGTTCTTCGATTCAGTTCTTTCAAAGTTAAGCTCCTGCGAATATTTTGGTATGAAATCTTTGGCTGCAAAAGCAGCTAACCTTCAAGATTTAATCTCTCCAAATCTTTAGCATGTGAATGATTTTGGCATTTTCATGAGTAGTTGTGAGTTACTTACATCGAACTTCAATTCGACGAACATTGACAAAGATCATTTTCATCAAAAAAGTAAAAAAAAAGAACACATCATAGGCCCCAAAATTGGTGTGTAAAGGAGATAAGAGTGCAAGGGTGCTTACATACCTTATCGAAACTTTCCCCGAGTTCACTCATTATTTGCTGGAGCTCAGAGATTGAGTGCAGAAGGTTCTGCTTTTCATTAAATTCATGTAAAAGACTCAAACGCCTTCTAGTGAATATACCTTAAATTAAGGAAGTGAGTCATTAGGAAGAGTCATTTTATACTCATCACCATAAATAAAGTAGACTTTGGGTAATCCTCGGCTTAATCTTTGGCCAAAACTTTTTTTTTATGTATAGGCAAATATTTACGTACTAAACCATATTTCTTTTGATGTTGACAAGTCAAAGATATGGTTTCGACGTTTTCCATCCTAGACAGCTTCAGAATGAAGAATCATTAAAAAATAAAATTTAAAACAAAAGAAAAAACAAAAGAAAACATATAATTTATTAAATTTAATTTAATTCTCCTCTCACTTATAAATGCATGATACTATATCATCAACATTCCACAATCTATATTGGATCTTAGGGGTGTCTTCACTAAGCGATTTACCGGCCCATTTAATAAGCCTTCAAATCATGCATATATATTCCTAATATCAAGCCAAAAACTTGATTATGAGGAACATCTATCCCATAGAACTCTTATATCTATTTCACCATACAACTCAATATTTTTGAAGTAAGATGTCTCTATTTTCACCTTGAAAAACAAGCAATAATAGAGGAATATCCTTTGTTGTGGAACTATCTAATCCATCATAGCTTGTTTTAAGTAGCTTTCAATTTCATTTCAAGTTTCTTTTCCCGATTTATGCAATTGACTTTCCACGTTCACTTATTGTCTTGTCTGCATAAAAAGATGGCCCCCAGAGAAACTTAAAAACTCTTGGATATTGTAACCAGCTGTTCTTATCACCACGATCTATGAGGCCTTTAAAATCCTACGTGGAAAATCGAGTACGAGAGCATATTGACCAAAACTTGGGTCTTCATTGTACTTTGATCCTTCAACCTCATATGGATGATCAACTTTGGAATCTATTTAGTAGATGTTTGTCTCTAGTTGTGATGATGATTCTCGTTTCCTTCACCAAACGATTAAGTGTTCCTATTAATAATTCTAATGAATTTGTTTATATCATCGTAAACATTATCCAAAAACAATAAGAACCTTTCGAAAGTGAAAGTTTTCTATCGCATGTACGCTTGGTGTGCGATAACTATTTTTATTTCCTCAACTATGACGTCCTTAAGAAGTTGTTTTTGTAAAACAAGTAGTTACAGCGTCATTTCAGCATTTTCAAAGGAAACTACAACATTCAAATCCCCAAAAATTTGATCATACACATATCAGAAGCGATGAAGTTTGATATACGACTACGGTGATGGCGTATATCGAATATCTGAACATCATTTTGACTCTATATTGGCTTGAACTTATATTTTCGGATGATCGCTCGCATTCAACTTCAAATTACGAGAAAATGAGATTTTATAACTCCATATATGCATTGGCGATGTTGGTGATAATTTTCGCCCGATATATGCTCTAACTCATGATGAAGAATATCAACATTACCAAAGGATAATATAATGTTTGATGATTTTACGTAGTCTTTAGAATGAATAAATGTTCATTTATATATGGTTAAAGGCATTTTGCTCAACTATTGTCCGGATGATGTTGACTTAGCCCCTCAGCTTATATTTTTTGTCATTTGGGTCTTCTGACTATGAGTTAGTTGTAAATTATTAGCCCCTCAACTATTTTTTTGTCATTTTGCTTTGTAGTATTTAAAATTAATAATTTTTGCCCTTCTTTTCTGTGCAGAGAAAAAAAAAAAAAATGAATTGTTTCTTTGGAGTTGTTACCTTTTTATGATTACTAGACTATATAATCAAGATATTCATTTATTTACTACATTTAATTTCTAAAATATTTAAAGTTTAAGAAAATATTTATTCTAGTATTTAGTTTCACAAAGAAAAAATTAAATTAAAGAATTGAAATCTATTCAATATATTACATATTATGTTTTAAATTATTCCCAAATGTGTCATTTGCATAGATAAATAATAAAATGATTTTAAAAAAGTCATGTAGAAATAAATATTATGAATTTTAAAATATCTGTTTTTTTAATTTTTTTTGAATTTTTTTTTATTCATCAACTTCATATAAAAGAAGGGAAAAAAAATATTATTTTTTAAATACTAAAACTAAAAATGATAAAAGAAGAGAAAGTAGTTGAATTTAAGAATTAATACTAAACCATAGGTGAAGGACACTGATGAAAGTTCAGTTATTAAGCTGAGCCATGGACAAGGTAAAAAATGGCCTTTGTGTTTATATATTTGAATACACATGTGTCTATATATGACAATACAAAAAAAAAAAAAAACACGAACATGAACTATGTGCTTGCATGTTTGATGATAACCTCAAATTTTAAAATTCAATAACGTAAACCATAAGACTACCTCTTTCGGTGGTCCTTTGAAATTTTATATTATTTACTTAGAAGCGACAATTCTTTAAACGGGACTTCTAAAGAATGAAATCATGAGAAGCAAATGTTTGGCTGCTATGGTGAGAGTGTATGCCCTTAGAATACCTACGAAACTTAGAAGGTCTTTAATAATAATAATAATCTTGTATATAATAATTTATTAAACTTGTTTTCCTGTCTATTCTGCACTGTTGTAGTATTTTATTCCATGGAATTGAGCAGTTTCATAACCTTTCAATGGTAAACAGAATTCATATATAAATAAGAGCTAGTTTTTGCATAATTTATTTGTTCTCTTAATTCATAACTAATCTTCAATGTGTTTGTATCGTTTGGCAGAAAACTCAATTTCTAAAACTTAAAAAAAACGAGAGGAGATTTGTAGTAACGAGAGGGGTTCAAAACTCCGCATGATTTACTAACAGAATATATTTGTTTTTCTTTGGCGATTATAATCATATTTTCCAAATTTTAAGCATCGCTTGCTAAATGAAAGCTGACGCCGTAATAAATATAGTTGAAAGAGTTATGAGAACTACCCGACTTCTATATGGAATCACGCAGAAAGATTGCACGAACGCGGTGCGAGGCCTCCACTCCGTCTGTACCTTAACTTCCAATTTGTTTCGCGTAACGGTGAGATGCATATCTGAAAACTGCCCAGGTTTGTGGGACATCCACGGATGCATAGTGAAAAATTGGTAATACTATTGGTGTATAACTGAGCTGAAAGAACTTAGTAAATTAAAAGAAATGTAAAAAGCAAATAAATAGAGCAGAAGTTCTACCGGGTTTTGATATTATGTAAGTCTTTTCCAAAAACAATAGCGTAAGATCGTGTTTTGTGAGGCTGGCAGATAATCAAAATCCTATGAGATAAATACAAAAGTACTAAGGATGAAATCTAAAGTACCATACTTAAATAAAATAACAAATATGTGTCAAAAATCATCATTGGACTTGGGCTTCACTGGCACACCTGATCTGAGCCTATCATTGGCACTCTTTCCACGCCCGTCTGTTCCCCCTCCCGGGGTTGAAAGAACTTATATGACCGAAGTGAGAGGAAAGTTAACAGAAAATCCCCAGCTCATGAAGGATCAATGATGAAGATATCTCTGTATGTCAAGTAGCATCGAGTGGAGAAGATCTTTATGTGGTAAAAACACTGCCTTTGTATATTTTGAAATATGGAGGAGGGGGGGGCGAGACGTGGTGAGCGAGAGGGAAGGAAAGCAGCCAAGAAACCCGCATGCTTTTAGAAGTCAAAAGAACTCATGTCAAGAAGGATAACATCGCAGATCTCATTAAGTCATTGCGATGAAGGCATGGTGGGTGCACACCTTTTGTAACTTCACTGCAAACTTTGCTGGAAGGAAAACAGAGCTCAACAGAAAGAGGATTCTTTTTGCCTGTTAAGATAACGAATACCACAGCTGAGAAAATAGGGCTAATATCAGTCATTAGGCAAATCGAAAGATATGACATCCCATTTCACAGTGATACAGAATAAGGGCCGCGACTCTTGCATAAGGATTTTTGAAACGTTTTTGAAATTCTTCGGGACAGTGCGAACCGCGTGACATAGTCACCGAACATTAAATTCCTTAGATCATGGTTTTCATCGGCGGCCGGTTATCTATGAGCGCAGAGAAATATTTCTCCTAATCTCGGCATATACTGGGTCGTGGATGTGTTTCTGAGTTTTATGAGGTTCGAGACACAAGCATGTAAAATTGGTAAAAAGGAATAGATCAATGGGTGTCTGGAAGCGAAGTAATATTGCAATTTACCAGAAAGGACTTTTACTAGTTGAGCAGTTTAATAAATTGTTATAAACGAGCTTGGCATTGACAAAATTAAATCTGACTTGCAACTGTTTACCCACCACAAACCTTGAAACACAAGCATATCTGAACTGATGCAACCTCGAGTTTGTCTGCTCATCGGTTTGAGGATGAAAAGATGAAATTTTAAAGAATTAGTGACGGCGATTTTCAATGGGTTTTTCAAAAAATAGTAACAAATTTCATACATCGGATGTCTGACTGATGGAAGACAAACGGTACAATTTAACAACTTCTCTAAATAATTTAGTAACATGTGAAGCATCATTAGTTTTGTTACATGGAATAAAATGTGCTGCATCTTAAAAACACATCAATAATAACTAAAATAGAATCATGTCCTCTGGGTGGTCTGGCGATCATGACAAAGAGTGTCCATCTGCATCTTTCAGAGGTTCGCGAGGGACAAGTAAAGGAGTATATAAGCTGGTGTTTGAATCTTGGCCTTGGCTAGCAGGCATGTTACGTTGTGCCAGCTATCCCCAGCAACATCCTTTTTCGGAGAGCCCGATAAAACCTATCTTGACTACGATCTGATAGTTTTATCCTGCCTGCGAGAAATGTCGGCTGAACCACTTGCATGCATCTCAGCAAATTAATAAATCCTAAATGATGTCCGAGTTATGTTTGATGTTAACTTTTACAAACTCAAATAACCATTTTCAACGAGAGAAGTCGAGATAACTCCCCAGCGGTTACCACATGGAAATGGCTCATTATAAACAATACTTTTAAGAGTATTCGAGGACATGCGAATAATGTTTTCAATCTGTAAACTGACCAAGCATGAGCAGCACTCTCACTACGATGAAGGGCGTGGAGTTAATCAACTAAGTGCGTCAGCAGCTTTGTTTTCAATACTAACACAATGATTAATGCGAAAGAATATTTGTTGTTCAAGAAATTCAAGCACCAGCATGTAGAGCATTCTTTTTTTATGTGAGTTTAAAATATCTTAAATCTTGGTGGTAAAAGAAACAACAAATTCGGTTAACAAAGCCCGGAAACCTCAGCGAGATGACTACCTAAGTAGCAAACTCTGTGGGTGAATTATAAATATATGTATAATTCGGTGCCGAAATCGGGTGGTTCAGAGTCTGAACACGTTGGCCCATATTAGTGATGTATGTTTGGCGCCAAAACTTTGCTTTAGTAGTTCTCAGCCCAGTTGCCTCGATCATTACGGCCTTAATTTATGCGAATGTTTGGCTATTGGCGATAGACCATTGAAACTCCTTTTTTTAAACGATACGTGATAGGAGCCATGGCAGTGCTGATCCTCTTATAAATCTCCTATAGAAGAAGCTAAACCATGAAAACTACAAATCTTCATTAATAGATTGTAGTTCGGGGCACTCCACAATATGGCTTCTAACCTTTTTACAGGGATGGGTGAAATGCCATGTTTAAGACACTCACTGACCTTGAAAACCTTACAGAAAAGCACATGTGGTTGCATAAAAAAAGAACACTTCTTAAGGTTAACATAAAGCTTGGCCTCTCGAAGAGTGAGAAAAAACTTTTTATCTGGATGTTGCTAAATGCTTTCTTCTTTGGATTGACTATAGATGGAGCATATGTCAATGTGTCCAAAGTGAGCCAGAAGCGAGAGGAAATTTACGATGAAGGAGGCGGGTCTGGGTCATAGCTCCTCATGAAGATTGCTCTGGCATGAGAGGGAGTGGTGGAAACCAAAGGCATGACCTTCCTCAAAAATACCATCTTGTGTTTTTAAATGTAGTTTTCCACTCATCTCTGACTGGTTCTGAATTTGGGTGATAACCACAAATCTATCTTAGGAGGACATGCCAACTGACCAATGATTGGTCGACATCTCAGACGAGGATTGAAATCTATATTTAGTGGTGATCTTATTGATGGCTCTCTTGTATCCACACACATTCTCTAAGATCCATCTTTCTTAGGTGTCAACACAGGCCCAACTTCCTGGGGACTTAAGTATGCTAACTGAAGATCTCTTTTCTAAAAGTCTTACTTGCCTATTCAACTCCTCTCTCTCTTTAAGTTCATCCCATGTACCTGAGGAAAGTTAGAGCGATTGAGAACACAGGCCCAAATCTCATAGCATGTTGGATGTCTCTTATAGGTGGTAGTTCACTGAGTAACTGCACCCCTACGAGAAAAATGATCTTTATTGATAGTTTTTTCACCATCAGGTGGGTATATTTGTCAAGGTAAGTTAATCTTCGTATATGTCATTTACGCACGGTGTCAAGAAAGGAAAGTCTAAAGGAGTAACTTGACATATACATATGTTAAGATTGTCTATATTTCTAACTTAATGCTGAATTTCACATATGTTAAAGGATTGTTGAGCTTTCATGTTAGGATTATATTGTTATTACATTACCAAGATTCTTGAAACAAATATCAAAGTTGAGAACAGCATATCAAATATTATTATTTCTACCATTTTTCACAAATACATATAAACATAATAATAAAGCATTCAATGAAGATTTTAGAATGAAAAATTTAAATTAAAAAAACATAAATCTTTTTCAAACTGCACATGTTAAATTTCTTTCGCATATAAATACATAATGAAAACATTTCAATTTGGGTACAAATTTTAAAAAAATAACATCATCTTCTAAAGGCGTGGTTCTTTGACAGCTGCTCTTCTTCTTGTTTGTCATGTGTATTTCTTGGACACCTTATAGGATAAATACAAAATTAATAG
This sequence comes from Tetrastigma voinierianum, assembly GCA_016808115.1. Classification (NCBI taxonomy): domain Eukaryota; kingdom Viridiplantae; phylum Streptophyta; class Magnoliopsida; order Vitales; family Vitaceae; genus Tetrastigma; species Tetrastigma voinierianum. Next base: position 236,042 of record JAEQBH010002898.1, read on the forward strand.
AAACGTAGTAATAACGTCCAAAAATTAAATATTAAAAAGGAAGAATAGAAAAACAAACTTGTAATAATATTGGCCAAAGCATGATCAAAGTTGTCTCAATGCTTATCACATTTATCCAACAAAAACCATTTTTATCCTTGTGTTCCTCAATCTGTTTGTATTTGTATGTCATCATCTAATAAATATTAACATACAAGAACCCAAGAAAAGTTAAATGGAAGATAGGTGATCTTCTAGATCGACAACCAAACCACTCTCTAATCAATAGACTTTGCGGGTTTTTCTGTACCTCCCATATCTCAAACTCACATGATGCAAAGAAAACTTTGTTATTCAAGTCTTAACGTTCAATTAATATTTTGAACTTTAGGTTTTACACCTCAAGCATATACTTTGGGTGTCTCACAACTAATAAACAGACGTATTAGCGTTTTTCATTGTCATAACTCTCTTCGCAAAATATTTGCGCGCGGTGACCCGATCTCATGGTATAACGCGAGCCATGTCGAAGAAAATATGGGTGTTGGTGACGAAGGTCGCTATTTCGAATAAATCTAATAAACCACTATTCGGCGCGACCATTGTTGTTTGTGGTTGATCATAAAGAAAATAAAAATAAAAATTTCAAATTTTTATTTTCACGATACTGAATTAGAGAAAAACTTTCTAAAGCAACAGCATCTAACATTTTATGTTGTACGAGAAAATATTTGTGGGCCGAACACAAATTCTATCCAATGGTTTGAGTTGCTCCCTTTAGACGTATACGTTTCCCTTTCAACTCAATTTGAACAAACCATCTCAATATTATTTTTTGTGAATAGTTTTTGTATTACCTTACCAAAAACATATCAAACACATAACTTTGTTTTGTTCTTCAAACTTACCACATTTAAGCTGAGTGTAACTGTTGAAAAATAAGAAGGAAACCAATGGAATCAAAGGCTTTTCTTCACACATATGATAACTTTTGTGTGAGAGTTTGAGTTCTTGGGATGTTACAGCGGAACAAGGTAATATTCAATAATGGATAAAATTATTTGGTGCGTGATATAGATGTGATAACTTTTCCATGAGATAAACAAATAAGATTAATCTAGGTTAAGATTTGCTCACTTTTAACTTCTCTTTCATGCTATTTGTTGCATGGTAACAGCTAAATATGTGAGAAATTATGAAACATGTCACTTTGAAATACGTGAATATTTTAGAAATGTTCCACTTTTGGAGGAGTTCTGGTCTGACATGGAAATGGAAAGAGCAATATATCATTATTTCAGGTGACACAATATAATACGAGCTATCTCGAGTTAAGAGTAGTGAAAGATGAAAAACGTCCTTCTTTATTTTGTTTTGTTTTTTATAGATGTGTTGATTTGAAAATGTTAGGAAAAGAAGGAAAATATTATATAAAATCATTTTTTCTAATTTGGATGATATGGAAAGATGGAAGAAGCTTAAATATAGAAAGGAGAATAAGAAAGATATAGTAATATTATATATTGGTGAAATGTTTGTAGGCGAATTTATGGATATGTGGAATAATCCAAATAAATAAACCAACTGGAATTTGATATAAAAAATGTAATTATATATTACGCTTAGTTAGGTTACCTAGTGAATGAGCCTATATATAGGCAAAGGGTTGTTAAGCACCAAGCTGCATCTGTATCCCGGTATGGTTTGTAATAATCACAGTTCGAAAATGTTTTGCTAATCCCATTTTTGCCTCTTGTTTATCTTAGCCAAACGCGTTTTTCATGCCAATTATCGATGTTTTAATTATTGCATAAAATGTGATTGCCATATGTGTAATCATTCAACAGTTAACACAAATTAATTTATTTTAAAACCATAAGGAAATTATTTAAATATTTATAAAATAAAATCTAAATAATGGTTTTAAATGTTTTTAGTGGTCTTTTGATAATTTATATGATATATTTTAAATTAGTTTTATATATATAATACTGTAAAATCAACTAGAGAAAAACAAATGGAAGATGTGATATATATTTTAAGAGGCATCAGAAAATGTTTTCATTTTAAAATTTTAAACTTATTTTTGTATTATTTTTCAAAAAGCGAGCAAATTATTGCTAAGACTCTCTGCCAAATATTGGCGATGCAGAACGTACAAAGAGTGTAAAATCATAATATATTTTTTTTCCATATGGTTTTTTAATGGGAAGTATCAGTTGGAGTGTCCATTATCGAGTTGGACGATGGAGGAATACATACTTAAAGTGAGGATTTTCATTGGTTTTTTGACGAAGTAGATTTTAGGGTTTTGAAAGTTAAAGAAAAAGAAAGAGCCTGATAGTAGTTCAAGACAATGAAATGAACAGGACGTCATATTATGGACATGGTAATCTTTGACAAAATTGTTAGCCCTAAACTTGAGCTAGGAATCACTTCGAAGCTCTATTATCAATCCCAAGTAAAATGAAGCAAATAAGCAAAATTATTAAAAAAAAACATTACTGGCCATGCTTTGATCAACTGTTGCCAAATCATCCTCTTCCTTATGATGCCCATTTCCCGGGGATCCGTTGACAACCCGTCAGCTTCGCAGATATTCGTGGATATCGGGGTGGCGACATATACGAAAATCGAGGCGAGTCTCGCTGCTTTGTACGAGGGGAGCTGCCCGAGGTACAAACGCAATGCTGACAATTAACAACGACCACCGCAGGATGTGTGCGGTAAAATGGCCACTTGGGCCCATGCATCAATACTTTACCCCAAATTACATCGTGGCGCTCTGGCTTAGTTCAAGAGTTATTACAATACTCTTTAACCAAAACATATCAAAAATTTAAGTTTTAATACATGTTCTACAAAGCGAATACCAGAACATACGAACGGGAGAACTGCGAAGACTGGAGTGGTGGCCTCTCTGTACGGCTGGCACGAGATTAGTGATCCCTCGACGGGGGTGAGGTAAAGCCCGGTGGTGATAATTTCCTACTTTACCTAAGTGCATGTCTTGGCAAACATGAATACACTCGAGCAAATACATGGTCCTACTTGAATGTCTACATGCCGATCCATTGTCTCGAGGTCCTCAGGAGCTCCCTCACACATGCCTAAGCCAAGTGCGAAGGCAAAATACGGAGTTTTCCAAACAATCTTTTTTTGTTGTTAGAAAACTTGCTAAGACCCGATGATATGTTGGACAACCCTCCAAAACAAATCATGGGCCTCAGAAAAGTGGTGTTAGGACAACCTCCCAACCACAATTCTGGAAAATCTTTCTGCAATTCGAAATTCCTTTCACAACCATTTTTCGTTTTGTTTTCTTTCATGTCATGCACTCACACCTAACATTCACAGGGTGGCCCCAGTGGCATATGGAATGCATTATGCCAATTCAAAATATTCATGCTAATATATTTTTCATGTATATATTAACATAATTAATTCATAATTCATATTATTCATTTGCACAATCAATAACACCTAAAATTAGCTCACATGGGCTAATTGAAATGAAATCAAGCAATTCTTTTTGAATTATACTCAGGCTCTTTTCACAAAAAATCACACGAAAAATCTGCGTGAGCGGTGAGCCCTCGGTGACGGCATTCGCGACCACTAAATGGGGATTTTCTCCGCTTTCGGATTCAAATGTTTGAGGGCGGAAATCACGGCTAAGTCGAAGCCTTTCGGGAGCTGTCTGCGTTCACGGATCGCAGCGAATAACGAGTGGGGAGGGCAGCTACCTCTTTGGAGTTGGCCAGAGGACCACACAAGGTGAATGCTTGCCAGCCTTCGCCAGGTAATAGATGGAGCTTTGACACCCAGCTCTCAAAATGAGGCTGAAGGTCGAAACGGCGGGAGATCTAGAGAAAGGCACACTTTCTCTGCAAAATCTGAAACACCAACCCACTACGTTTTCTGCCATTTGGAGGGGCGTGAAGACTATTCTATTTTGTCTTATTCATTTTAACTTAATAATTCCATCCATGCCCCAGTTTGGTTTTGGCACTTGAAACAATCTAATGTTCATTTTCTGCATCTCTCTCTAATCTGTGCAACATGTATGACATATGGGGCGGTATCAAAGAGGCGGGAGTGACTTTTTGTGCACATCACATGTTTTCTCACAAGCGGAACGGTGCAGACCGATGCGTGAAATTGGGATTGTGGAATTGGCGCTGAGTCGGCGTGGTAACGGTTTGGAGGATTCGCGGTGAATCGGTTTGACGCGCATCTTAAAGTCTGGGGAAAAATTTTGGTTTGACGAAATACCATTTACGCCCACGTGGTTTACCCCATTCGACGGCGCGATGCGGCGTCTGATTGTGCGTCGCGATCAAGGTCGGATTAGGTGCAACTTCGGTTTGACATTTTGCGCTATTTTGAGTCTGTTTATGAAACTTTATTGTTCCACGGTTTAAGAATATTCTTCAAACATTGAGGAAAGAAGTTACATCAAGGTATGGATGTCAGATGTATGTGAGATTAATTCATCTGCGGTCTGATGTGAAGTCTGTAAAGGAAGAGGCGGAATTCACAGCTAATGTTTGGATCACTTGATAATGTTTCCAAGCA